>VYZQ01040473.1:0-37365 GCA_013400655.1 Mystacornis crossleyi | reverse complement strand
TTTAAAAACAATAATTAAAAAAAGTGAAGTTCTTCCTATGTGAACAAAACTAGGCGTTTGGAGTCTTCTATGCAGAAGTTCAAGCCATCCCAGGAAATCACACGTTCTTTGATTGCAAAATGAAACAAAAAATTTCCCTTTTTCCCCCCTCTTGTTGGGTCCTGCCTGTCTCCATTCGAAGGACCATCTCAGGGAGCCCTCAAATTCCTTTTTGTTGCTGCCGAAGGCAGGGAGACCTGCCCAGCCTGAAGCTCACAGACAGAAGACACCTCCACCCTTCCTGGTTCACTGGCTGCTCATCTCCCCTGCCCTGGAGCACAGCCCACAGCCACAGAACCCACCACAGGGGGTTCATAAAAACCTGCTTGCACGGTCCCACCCTCGTCCCCAGTAACAACTGTGGCACTTTAAGCATATCTTGCATCTGTTCCCAGAGCAGCAGTTTCTGAGGTAACCTCACATTGCTGAAACTTCTAAGACCCAGCACCCTTTTGATGACACCAAGCCTTCCAGGTCCCTTTTGTGGCTTATTCAGTGAAGTTACCAATCCTTTGTCACCTTTTAATTTTCTTTCTTTTCGACTCCAGACCTAAAGGGGAAAATGCCTCCACCCAGCTCTGTGACAGCTTAAAACCAGGCTGAATAGATTGCAGAGGAAAATAACATTTCTGCCCTTTTCTGCTTTGCGGAGAGCAAGTAGAGGAGTGGTGCTGCAGTCCCTCCCCCCTCCTCCCCTTGAACCCAGCAGATATAAACACTGATTCAATTCTCAGCACTAAAAGCTCAGCAAAGGCAGCTTTTCCCTCAAATGTGAGGTGGTAACCACAAAGGATGTAGCACACCCTCTCCTCTGAAGGTGAGCAGAGAGGCATAATGAAGTCCATGCCTCATTCATCCTGGTTCCTACTAACCCAAAGCAGCTGAAAGGTGCAAGAGCTCTTGCAGATTAATAATTTAATGATTATATATAACAGAACAACATCATCTGACAAAGACAGCATTATAAACTATGCCAGGCCTCACAGTAATTACTCCCCCCCCGCCTTTATCTGTAGCCTATAAATGGCTAACAGGGAATAGAACTGTTCCTTATCACCAACAACAGAGGACCTTCATGCCGTCTCCTGGAGCACCGAATGCCAGATCCAAGCCTGATACTCCAGAGCCTGATAGCAAGACATCGGGAAACTGCTAATAAGGCTGCAGTTCTGGTTCACAAGGAACAAGCAAAGTAGTGTTAGGGACCTGCTTTGTATGTCATGTACCTCCAAGTGAGTCCAGTACGGTAGGCAGAAGAAGGAGACAGTAAAATACAGCTTAAATTTTATTTCTGGATGGCTGCCTATCTACTAGACAGCCAAGAGCCAGTCTCAAGAGACACTGTTTGCACAATTACTGACCTTAGTAAGCACTAAAAAGCTCACAAGAAAACCCTTCTCTGGGAGATTTCCAAACTAGAAGTGCTGGATACGCCTAGAGAAACTTTCAGCATAAAGCACAGACACTACCTCAAAATTCTGAATCAATTTTCATTCTTTCCTTTCATCTGTCTCCCCTGCTTTTACCAACCACTCAATGCCACTTGATCACTTGTCCAGCAGAGAATTTCAGCACGTCAGTACTGCTTTACTACTTTCCAGTTCACTCTGCAAATCATTCATACCAGACCCTTCATCCAGTAATATGAGAACAATAACTAAAACAGGAAGGTATTGTTTGGGTTGTGATTCTTCTATAGGAAATGGAAATTGATACATATGGAAAGGTGCAAGAGAAGCCTGGAAATACCACACATACACACAAAAACCCAAAGTAAAAATCCCCCTTAAGACCAACAAAGTATTCTACACATTTCAGGATATAGAAGCAGCCCATGGCTAACACTACCTGCATTGTGAGGGGATGTTTCAAGGTAGCCTACAGTCTTTCCAAAACCTGCATTATTTTTGGAAAGAAACCACAGCTTAGTTAGGAAGACAAAAGAAAAGTCAGACCCGCAACTCAGACGTTTTTGTGAACCTTCTAGGAATATCCAGCTCTGTGGTACATGGCAGGCTGGGACACAGCACAGCCCAGCTGTGTAAAGGATTAAGCAAGAGGGAACAGGACTTCTACAAATCCACACTGTGATTATCTTCCCACAGAATTTATAGACTGGGCTTTCAAGAGGGCTCAGCACTCAGCAGCTGCCTTTGGGGCATCAACCTGACTGGAGCTACTGGGTACGGAGCGTTTCCAAAAATCCGTTTAGAAACTTGAATGGTGACCAGGTTGTTCTGAAAAATCTGGTTACAGCTGAGAGTTGGGATCATTTAGTAAATTCTGTCTGTTGACCTCCAGTGCAAATAAGGACTAATAATAAATAATGTTCCCTAAGCAAGGATGAATCTCCAGCTTTTAGCAACAATCCTAAAAATACAGTTACACCATAACACATCACAGTGAAACACACAGCACAAACACCTCGAACAAGCAACTACTTACTGAGATGGCAATGCCTTAAATGCCACAGATAATTCTAGTTCAAGTATGATTCAAGGCCATCTCTGATAGGTAGCGATGGGTCTTCTGTGTCTTTCATGAGTTTACTCTATAGAATGGTCACTAGAAACAAAATGTTTCTTGGGCTGTACTTCCATAAAGCAACACACTTGTTTAGGTTCCCACCTCACATTCATTTAGCACACATTCAGCAGTGCTCTGCTCCTGGAAGGGACTGTCACCATGCACTCGCCTCTTTGTCACTTTTTCTTCCAAGAATGCTCATTTCTCTCAGCAGTTTATGTAACTATGACTGTTTTTTGCAACAGCCCCTTTGAGAAGCTAGCACAAGTCTGGGAACACAGGATAAATCAGGCCATCGAGAGCCTAGAAGCAGAGATCACTGGTCCTAATTCACCACTGAATGACGCTGACACGGCAAACGGAATGTGAGGCAAAGTGGATGAGGACTGGAAGGCACCGAAGGAAACGCTGTATGGAGTCTGACTCAGAGCAGGGCAGGGAGGAACCAAGCTCATCGCTCCTCCACAAGTTCGACATCTTGTTTTGGTCCTCTTTTGGCAAGACAGTGATAAGCTTAAATTAACAGTGTTTTGAACCCTGAGCATGATGTTCATCATTTTACAACCACTGTGGGACTCAACAAACTAGTTTAAATCGAGCAGCAACAGTAATTCTTAAACACACGCTGCTGTGGTGTGCTGCTTATTGCACAGATGTGCCTGCTCCCGTGACAAAGGGTGACCGAATCCTCTGACAGCACAGGGACATCTGACCCAAGGCATGTCTGCCACCAGGGCCTCAGGGCACAGGCCTGCTAACTCCTCTTCCCTCTCTCCTCAAACCATCCCCCAGTCCCTGGGGAATGGCTGCAGCCCAGAGCTCTCCCCTTCCCATCCCCTCCATTAGTGATGCTTTATGATTCATCTTCCTCTGAGCAGTTGCTGTCTCCCAAAGGAAAACATCAAACTCCCTCTCCTTCCCAGCTCAGTTCCAATAAATAAATAAATACATGTACTGAAAAAAAATTTAGTGAAGGAGGAGAAGGGAGGAAGCTGGGGAGTTCCTGGACCTCACCAAGGCTCATCAGGCAGCTGCAGAAGGTTCCTCAGCTCTTTCCAGAGACACCAGTGAGAAGAGAAGATTTCCAGCTGTCCCTCATTAAAACCGGCCAAAATACTTGCTTAATGTTAGTGTGCCTGTGTGTCCTAATTTAAATTAAGGTGCACTTGGTCCTTACTTCAGTATCTTCTGCCTTCAAACCTCAGCTCCCCAGCCACTACGAAATCTACCTTCATTTTAGACTCCTGCGCTATTTTCCACTCTAATCAGCACCGATTTCCCTCTAACACATGTTCGTATGCTCCTGGGCGTTCTGGTCTATGAATCTATCCAGAGGACAGTCCTCTCCCCGTGCTGGATGAGGCTGCAGCTCTCACTGTAGGCTGGAGGCAGCGACGTGTCCGTGTTAAAGGCAACTGATACACACCGCAGTCCGGCAAACACAGCTCTCCAGGATACGCTGAGGAAAGGGCTTTGTGTGCTCTGCTTTTAAACATCTGGAACACCAGAGCCCTCACGCCTTTCTCTGAGAGTTGACCCCCTCCCAAAACAGACTCTTCAGCCTACACTTCCACATCCAAAATTTTTTCACTGCCCAGACACTCACTTAGGCAAGCACAGGTTTGATTACTGATTTAGCTTTCGCTACAAATGTAAGGGAAAACCTACCTTCGAGTAGGAAGGGTTGGGAACGCTGTGTAACACACCACTATAGCAGTTTGTATTATTGTCATTACAGCTTGATCCTATCTAGTCAGCCCATCTATTTGGCTGGGATATGGCTTTTTATTTGCACTAAATCAAAGGGAACGGCAAGTGCTCTTTGCAGAACTGTCTAAAACTTCTTATAATTCAAAGGCTGCACTGTAGGAAGAGTGATGAGGGAGAGCAGGGACTGTGCTGCGAATGACAGGTGGCAGACTGTTGTTTGGTACCTACCAAATTACTCTGCTGCTCCCAGGGCTGCCTTGGCATTTCATTATCCCAACTCTCTCCTGGAAGGATGCGGACATAAATTCACACCTCATGTCCTGGTTTCCGTCAAACTGAGTAAGAGTGCAAACGCTGGCACCAACCGGGAATGCCAAGCAGGGCTTGGCATGCTAGAACAAACTCTCAGCTGTGGTCTTTGCCAGCTACCTGCATTTATCATTGTAATGGCCTGCCAGACAGGACTTGGCAAGCGACGGATGAGGGCGGGAGGAGGAGGGCCAGGCTCTGCACTGCCAAGCAATTCATTCCTGTAGCTCCTGCCATCACCGTACCAGCAGGGCAACCTTCATTTTATTTTATCTTTTAACCAATTATGTGTCACCCAAATCCCACCTGCAGCTTTCTCCAACACAAATGGCTATAAATCACAGTTCAGAGACCAAGAGGGTTTTGCAAGACATTTGATTTCATAAAAAGGTCACTGTCTGTCTGAGGATTGCTGCAGTTCAAAAACGAACTGAATAACAACCTGCATTGGCAGACAGGGAAGGAACCGCTTCCATCGTCTGTTGCATGTTGTCAGATAATATTAGAACAATTAGGGAGGCCAACAATGGCAGGATCATTAGGGTTCAGCTGAACCAAAGCGCTGATACAAATTCAGTGAAATATCTCCTCCTTTCAGTTTTTGAAGAAAACATAATCAAATCAATAAAAAAGGGAAAATTACATGAGCACACCAGAAACATTCAACATAACCACCTTGAGCAGACAAGCAGAATACATGCCTGTCATCACCGCAGCCTGCTCCAATCTGCCTGGGTATTCCAGAGCTTAACCCCCAGCTTTGCTATTTCCCAGAGAACTACTCTGTGGTCTCAGACCACTCAGCATGGTCTGCTCTCTAGGGAAAATGCCGTACTCTTGTTTTTAATCCATACGCTGCATACAGAGTGGACCCCGGATAGAATTTTATGTCAGCCATATCAAAGAGCAAACATTTAAGGGTGCTCAAAAATCATTTGACACTGATGCTGTTCTGGATACCCTTAGTGTCCATCCCTTTCTTGCAGGTGACATGTCACGCCAGACAGCCCTGACAAACCAGCATCAAATTCTCTGAAAAGCATCAGGGTAAGTGAAGATTGCATCGTCCTCCTAGCCCAGACCATGGCCTGTGACACACGGACATCCCTCTGACAGGACTTCCCTGTTACGGATGCAATCCTGATGTGGCCCTTTCCTGGGCCTGGGGGGTCAGGGAGCTTATCAGGAAGGCGGCTCTTGTCTGCTGCCATTGAAACTTGCTGTCTTACCCACAGCAACCTCAAAGGAGTGCCTCTGCAGAAGGCTCTTTTGTTGTTGTTGTTTCTAATTCACTGCTCCAAAATATTTCTTGGCTGCATCCCAGGGCTGAAGCCTTATCTGCCCATCCCCCCGGCAGACACACAGCAGCTGCAGAGGCTTATCACGGTTGCCTGTCCACTGAGTTTACAAATTAACACCCTATCGAGGCTGCACGAGGGCTGATTAATCAGAGAGAGGCAGTCTGAGGGCCTTTATCACCATAAGCGGCTGCTGGGAGAGAAGTCACAAATCTCTCAGGAGGCCAGAGATGCCTTACAAATGAAAGAGCAGGAGGCCAGAGAGGAGGAGGGCGCAGTGGTAGGGAAAGCAGATATTTTAGAGATAGTGGTGGTGGAGGTAATGGAGCGGTGGGAGGAGGGGAGCTGCAGGCAAACGCCAGTACGTTATGACAGCTAAAAAAAAAAGATAATTAACAGCCTATACCTCATGATTCTAGCTTTCCCTCCCCGGGCTATAATTTAGCCTATTGCTCCTTTGCTCCAGAGGACAATAAACATTTATTATGTTAAACACATAACTGCGCTGCACAAAAGCACCGTTCTTTCCCAAGTCCACTCCTTGCACAGCTGTGCAACCCAGGAGGATGGGGCTGCTCAAGTGGGCTCCCCTTTCATGCAGAAGATTACTCGGTTTGGACACAAAGCACATCCCTGGCTTCACCCAGGGCTGGATGTGTTCATACCGAATGTGAAGGTAAATCTCAGAGCATTGGCCCACCAGCACCAGGAAAGCATAGGATGTGCCCGGGTATGGGAGCACGGGCAGGCAGGAGCAGCTCTTGCAGAGATCATGTGGTTCAGGCAGGCTTCACCACCTAAGAAGTATCTCCTCTCTTTAATTCAGCAGCCTTGCTAAGAGGTTTACTGGGAAATTTTCAATCCCAGCAGAATTACGTGTAGGACAGATTCTTATTACAACATGAATATTACAGTCATGTGAGTCGTACTGGAGCAGCGCTGGCCCTGCCCCCTCTGAGCACTTCAGCTGCTGTAAGAGCACAGAGATTTAGGAGATTTGCCTCTGCTCGTGGACTGTGCTTCAGACACTGGTCTCCTCTACTTCAGTGCTAGTACCTGCTGCAGCCCTCCAGCTTCGTGCTTGTGGCAGGACAACGCAAAATAATTATAAAGACCAAGCGGACTCACCAATTTCGACATCTGTCTACATTTGTCAACATTCATTTACAATTTTAAATTTTCAAGTTTAATCCTTGAGACCAAGACACACAGCTGGATTTTTCCTCTGAAGTGCAGTATGTATGGAAGCTGAGATTCTCATGCAGCAACATGACTCCAGAAGGCAAAACTTTAATAAAAATGTTACCAACATGAAGACATTCATAAGCAAACACTGCAACCACCTCCTGTCCAGTGCTTTCTATTAACACGTCAGTAAAGAATTTAACAAATAACCTCTGGATAAAAGTGTCATTCACTGCAGCTTTACCACCAACAGCGCCGAGCCTGTGCACAATCTTGGGGAATGGCCATTCCCATTTTGCCCATGGAAACTGCAGAAATAGAGGGCTGCCACAGCCTAACTCAACATCTTCAGACTGGCTCTTTTCAGACAGCACAGAAAAGCAAAATCAAACAGAAATGAATGATCATCTCCCTTCTCCTCCTCTCCTGATCCAATGAGAAAACTATTTCCCGAACCACCTGGATTATTGGTCTACAAACCCTTGCAGATGCCCAGTTTTAACATTATCCATTAGGTTAATTAGAACTGGGCAAGTAGATGCTGAGCATGAGTCCAGGAAAGGAACGACAGCTTTTTTATTTGAGAACTCCCTGCCAGGCTCTGTGAAGCAGACAGCTGCCCAAGGTCTTCTCACAGCTCTGCTCTGCCAACAGACACCAGATTAATTTGAGCTGGACTGGACCCCCACTCGTTATGTTCAGCAGGCCCCGGGCAATCAGATGGAGAAGCTACAGGGTGACAACACCTCCCGTCACCCTCATCGTGGATCAGCAACTCTATACATGAAGGAAACATCAAATATTCATTAGGTAAACTATACGAATGCGGCAATCCCAAAACATGGTGAAATTCTAGAAGCTGTCTCTCTGGTGTTTATTAGATTGACTCTTTTAACTTCATTATCAAGACTGCCCATCAACCCTTCTCCCTCTGTCTCAGGTCTCGTGTTCCTACACTTGAGGGGAAAAAAAAGTCTCCGTTGGACTGCCTGTTCCCCATAGCTCTGTTCCCACTGGTGGACACCCTCACCCACAACAGAAGGCACACCACAGGGTGCACGAGTATTTAAAAACCTAATAGATGGGATTAGGAACACCCTAAAAAAGGATAGCATGTAACTCCCCTACAAATGGAGGCTGCAGACGAAAAAATATGGACGGAAGCCTATGGTTCACATCTGCAAAGCATCTGGCTTCCTACCCCTCACTCATTCAAGGGCAGTGAAGTGCACTCACCTACTTTCTACAGAGAAGGGTCACCAAGCTTTTCTCCTGTGCTATACAGTAAGTCAAGAAAGAAGCTCTCATTGTTGTACCTTGATTAAATACGGCATTAACCGACCTCATCTTCTGTATAAGAAGGTGGTGAATGGGACAGTCCCCCATTTGCAGCCAACATATAATCTGTCTACTCCAATTAGATATGCTTTGCAACAAGTGTGGTGGATCCATTTATTTCCATACTGCAATAATGCAGATAAATCCAACTCTGGCTCCAGTCCCACTGCTTTCAAAGCTGGGGCTCTGCATTTCCAATCGTTGCCCTTTTCTTTTTTTCCCCCCTTTTCCCCCCTTTCTGCTGCAAAATGTCACCAATTTACTTTAGCCTGGGGGCCCATTTCGAGTTTTACCACTAATATACGAGAAATGCATTTTTCAAGCTGTTACCACTTAACTGTACTGATATCAGCCACTCAGGGGACACAATATTGTTTACACATCCTGCTCTATGGAATAAGCACGGATGCCAAAACTCTGCCTGGGTTGTGAAGGAGACGTTTACTCTCTGTTTTATGAGATTTCCTCGATTTGTGGCTGCCTCAATGGTCGTAAAAACAGCTGTAAATCAAAAGAGCACCACAAAATTGCAATAACAACTGTCGAACTCGGCTCTAAAAAGCATAACTCCCAGCACCAGAAGGTGGAAGGCTTTTTTCTGATTTAATACCAGGTGTGGGGGAGCCCTAGCAAGTCTACGTGCAGCACTGTGTCTGCCCACAGCCACCCCCACACAAGCCCAGCCAACCCCCTCTCTATTTTGGCCGCTCCCCTATCGCTTGCCCCTACTCTGCCCCATGTAGTTCCTTCCGGCCCCTTTCCTCCTCTTTTCTGGAAAACAGAAGTCTTTTTCAAATGCCTGGAGAACGCTTATACAAATAACTGCTGCGTGCACAGCCCTGTTTAAAGCATTAAAATGGACAGAAAGTGAGCCCAGTGTTGAACACGGCTGTGCTCTGAACTGTGGCTGCTCTGCAGGACGGCGATGGCTTTAGCAGATGACCTCAGCCTGTCACCTTGCTGCTGGCCTGCCCGGGAGAGCCCGAATTCCTGCGCAGTCTCCCAGCCCAGTTTTTAGGGAGTGGAGCGAAGGAGGAGAGGGCTGGTGAGACATGAGCTATTAACAACTGTCTTCTGGGAGCTGATTCGAGCTAAAATGGTTCCAGAACAGGCAGCTCCATTCGAACCTCCGGCGAGGACTGGCCAAGCAGCAGATGCACGAATTCAAAAGTTTCTGTTACTCTGTGCCACTGGCTGTAGTCCAAACCAAAGAGAGAGTTTCACCCGTGGGTAAAACAGCCTTCCTGGATTTTTCCATGCCCCATTCCAGTTGCTTTCACAAACAATCTTCTTATCCTTGTCTCCAAAAATCCTAAAAGACTCTCAGTTCCTTCATCTCACCACTAGCTCGGCCAACAACAAACTCCCTTCAGCACCTCCCAGCTCTGAGAAACCAGCTGTGGCACTAATGGCCACACTATAAACCCTAGGCCAGCAGAGCTAGCCAGGCTCTCTGTGCCCTCTGTCCAAAGCACGAAAAGCCTTCCTGGCCTCACCAGCCAGGCCTTCATTCTTTTCTTCAGATTTCCTCTTAAACTTCTTTCATGGCATTTAAATAACCCAACTTTCTCCATACACAAAGAGGTCTGTATGTGAATAAGCCAAAGTATGTGAAGAAATGATGACAGAAAGTTCATGGGAAGTAAGTTTAGCTGGTGCTCATCTCAGTTTTTCTATCATCTGCAGCAGACTAAAATACACTTGAGTTCCAGGGTGTTACTGTATCTGTGTCTGGCGGTGTGTTTTTCCAGATGCACATCCTAATTATGCACTTCAAGCAAATGCCCCGCGGAGCAGGGTAGCAGAAGAGAAAACCTCTTTACAGTCACCACCATGCTGTGATCCATTCTGGACAGGAACTCCCCCCTGCATTGAGAGGACAATTTAATTTCCATGGACCACTTGATGCGAAGGGAAAAGGATCTATATTCTTTTGTCTGAACCCCACAAAGTGTCAGCCCTTCTTTTCCCATTCTTCTAGTAGACGTGTACATTCACATTCTTGAGAAAATCCCCAATAGATGGGAACAGTCTTTCACTTCCAATACATTATGCCTCCCTGCTATAATCTTTTCCTTCTTGTACAATGCCTCTTGACTTTCCTTTGGCTCTTTTCTTTGCAATTTTTCCTTTACGAATACAGAGAGACAAAACAAAAAAATCCCCCAAACCTAAATGGACAAAAAATGTCATTCAGAGCCCTTGCCAATGATGTTACTGGCAATTCCAGTTGAGAAACCATCTGTACAGACAAGAACTGATCTGACATAAGGAACAGCTAGCTTTATTTCAAAAAGCTCTGTGTTCTCAATGTTCTGGGTACAGGAGCTCTACAGGCCAGCTGAAGCTACAAGGGTGAGTATGTGATCAGCAACACTCAAGCAGTTCTTCCAAATTTACTTCTTTTGTACTACAGCGAGTACTTGGGTGGGGTTGCAAAAATTATTAAAGCAGTCAAATGCATACCATGCCAACTGCTGACCACAAAAGTCGGCCATTTTCTCACACACAAACTATAGGAAACGTCTCCAGTAAGTGGCTTGTATCAGTAACCAACTATTTCCAACAAAAACACGGTTCTGCTCCGTCTGGAGTCTGGCGCTTCTCTAGAAGGATGGAAGGCTGTAAGTGTAGATGCATGACTCGTACTGGGAAGGTGGTGTAGCAGGACACGCCATCTAACAGAAGTTGCTTTGATGAGGCATAATTGCAGGGCAATTACTAGGCTAATTTTCCATATATACCAGTACAATTTCACCCATAAAGTTTCATTTGCCTGCTGCAAAGGATAGATGTCTGTCTGTTTTGTGTTCTAAAACTCTCTACTGTGTTTGCTCATGGACCTGTGAGTATGCAAAGCGCCACTGATCAGGCTTTGCTCTTCTCCTTTCATGGTGATGTCTGAGGGGGAAATGTTTTTTCAGTCACTGACTAATGCTTGCCACGCTCAGCCACCAGCTGGAGAGTTTCCAGCACACTCACAGACATGGCTTGCTGTCTTGTTGCCACAGGCATGGCCATGGCTCTGGGCAGGAAAGCTGCCCAGTTGGAGGAGGAACATCGCTGGTGCGTGTTCAACCACCAGCTTTGCATGGGAGATGCTTTTGGAGGGAACAGGAGAGCAAGCTGTACTCGACCTTTCCCTGGCTGACCATCTGCTCGTTGGCCAAGGCATCAACAACTCCATTCAGCTGCCAGGTCATTTCCCCCTCCAGACAGCTGTACCTCCAGGAGCTAAGTGCTGGGCTCCTGTGGCTTGGTCCTGGCTCACCTCCCTTTGGACTCTTGTGGCAGGAGTGGCTGAAGCCACTGCCCTTTCCCTGCCTCTCTTCCAAAGTCCCACAGCAGCTAACAGCTCATTTCACCGGAGTTTATTTCTGAGCTGGAAGCACAAATGGAGCATTGTAAGAAACCTTTGTGATTTTAGCCCAGACATGACTGTGCCTGCTAAGTAAGGAGATGAAAAGCTTACAGTGAAGAAAGAGGCAGAATAATCCTGTACGTTAATACACAGTGACTAGCACTTTCCTGGTGACAATCTCCTTGTAGTCTCTGCAGAAGATGTGTGTAATGATCCTCCAGAGACACTATCTTGAAAATGCACAAAAAGCTCTGATCAGACCTCAGCATCTCCCGATTAGCTTAGTGAGAGCAGTGGAAGGGACATCAATTTTCTAGAAAATGCATTCACAAAAGCACTTGATCAAATGCTTAGCTCCATGTATGTGCTTAATCTCACCATAGCTGAAGCACTTTTCTACACCAACTCCTTGTTTATTCCGTCTGTGAAAAAGAAAATAGTGGAAAGATCTCCAAAAACAAAAAATGTAGACCTGAACAGTCAACAGTTTAGGAAAATTCTGAATTTCTGTGGCTTTCAGCTTATCTGTTAAACAATTTGGAAGTGCTGACTCTGGCAAATTGGAGGAGGAAAGAAATAGAAAATAAAGAAAAATAGCCAGAGTGGATGAGGTTATGTTATCATAAACATAGCCTAGGTTAGTACAAAGCAAATGTATGGACCTCTTGTTGAGTATACCCTTCCTGGGATTTTACTGTTTTCCCTAAAACAGTACCAGATACACCTTGACAAATCTGGCATGCTGCAGCCAATCCATCAACTTCTCTACACTGAGCAGACTGCAGAAAATGGAATTTTTCTTTCCCATTTGCCTCCTGGTCTCGCTGCTGCTGCTCCCCATGAGCACACTCGCAAGCCCTTCCCCCGTGCCCTGGCTGGTGCCGGCTCCTGGACTCGGAGCAGATGGCTGATGGAGCTGGGACTGCTGTTTCCTACGCACTTCAGCGCCTCCAGCCAGACCTTGGTGGCTCCTGCCTAGCTCTGCAAGAACACAAAGCAAAAGGTGCAGCAGTTCTACACCCAATGAGCCAAAACCACTTTTTAAACTCATTTGAAATATCTATTTGATGAGGTATTTCATAAAATAGGCACTTACAAGCACAAGCTAAGTAAGAGCAGCAAAAAATAATCTAAGGCACCTAAATAGTTCAGATTTTTAATTTCCCCCCCAAACATGTCTATTCCAACTCTATCATTTTGGACAATACAATTTTGTGCAAGGCCTTAAGCACAATTCCACCAGACTAAGCTCCCCTCAAGCACAACCAAGGAAATCTTTGGTTTTCTACATCCAGTCCAAAGCTTTCACGTCCCATGACTTACTGCTGTATGCAAGTAATGCAAAGAAGGCAATCCCTATGCCTCTGCCTTAATCTCCAGACATGTAATTCCAGAGCCCCAAGTCCTCCTCCAGCAACAGAGAGCAGCCCGAAGCATGTTCTGAGCTGGGTACTCACAAAGAACCACTGTGGGTTTTGCTGTCTTTATTATGAACACTTCAGGGCAATGACCACCTTTAATTTGTGCCTTCCATAACATCAAACATGAAATAAAACCTCAGAAATAGTTGTGCTTGTGCATGATATCCTGAAGGCTTTTTTTCTCTAAACCACTTCCAGCATGTACAGACAAAAGAAATAATGTCATCCTGCCTCCAACACTCCCAGCCATCAGAGGCAACGTTAACCGTAACTTTGCTTGGGCTCTACATGAGTGTTTCAGTGCATTACAAATAAGCACCTTATTCAAAGCTCTCTGCCCAATTTATTTCACTCCAAAAAAGGAGACAGATGGTAGAAGACAGAGGGTTTTACAGTAAGAGGGGTTGGATTTTTTTTTTCCTCTTCATTTGTTCCCTATGCTGTTTCTTATCCTTGGGGACCTGGAGTTTCTTTTGATAGCACTGTGCTGCCTAATAAACACGCATACAAGCACAGTCACAAGTATACATCTATCATCAAAGAGCCCTTCTTGTCTCCACTCCCCACAAAGTTGATTAATGATTACGTGTTTAACACATACATTATACATGGGAGGGGGAGACGAAGAGGGTAAATCCAAGCCCCTGTATACATTTACATATATTTACATACTCACATATAAAAAGCAGAGGAAAGCAAAAGAGGGCTATTCCCACTGGGGCAAAAATCCATTTTGGTAAACATACGTCCTAGCTCTCGTTTTTAAAAATACAAAGGCAAAGGGAAGGCTCTACCTGGCCTGAGGAAGAAACTGAAGCACGAGCAAGCAGCCTTGTTTGGTTCCTGCAGTTCAATCCTGACATGGAACTGGCAACTGTTACCAGCAGACACATCACTTACGGTTTGTAAATGGGATCTAACCACTGCAACCCAGTTTGAGAGAAAGGAAAGGGGTTTAAGGGTGCTCCTGGTTTGTATTATTAATTCATACAGCTAAAAGCCCAGCTCATCTAGCAATAAATTAAGCAATTAATTCAAATAAATGGCACCTTGATGTGCAAAGAAAAAAAAGTCTATCCTGTCAGATCAGTCAATACCCCGAGGTACAGGGAGCATTTAATGGACTTCAGCATGGGGTGAGTACAGATCAGCCCCAAAGCCAGGCCTGGCCCTTAAAGAGACGAAGAAGAGATGTGGAAGGGTACAACATGGCAAACTTCCTTCTCCATCCTTCCAGGCTGAGCCAACCCTTGGACCTGGACAGCTGCCCATGTAAAATAAAGCTGCCTGAAGGCTGCTTTCATCACGCTGACTGCCAGTGGTCTCGAGCAATTGTTCCAGCAGCTGGGGGAGCAGTGCCACGGTAAAGGACTCCCCTGACAAAGTCCCTTCTGGCAGCTGGGACAAAGCTGGCACTGAAACCGCTATTGTGGCTCTGCTCTCCGAAGTGTCCCCGTGCAGAGTTAATCTTCCAGCCACCCGCTCTGCTGCCTTTCAGACATCTTTGCAAGGTTCACATTTAATATGGAGCTCCTGTGGCACACCAGTGGCATTAACCTCTGCTGAACTGATCTGTGCCAGCTTGCCTTCTGCTCACCCAGCTCCACCAGTTGTAGCCACAGCACAAGTGCTGCTGAAGACAAAGTGAGAGCAGGGGCCACTGACAATGTTCTTAAAACAGACTTGCCTAGTATCAATCCTGAAGGGTGGGAGGGATAAATTGAGGGATCAGCTGATGAGATGTTAGAAAAGAAAACCTTCCATACACAGGGCTGGTTGCAGTCCTAAGGCTGTGGCAGCTGGCCAGACAGAAAGCTCAAGTACTAAGAAGGCACAAATAAGGAACTTTATTTTTTTCACTTCTTTTTTACCCTGTAACCTTTTGACTCTAAATCATGACCACTGACTCCATGACTCTACACTTTCTATTACAGAAAGGCTCAGGGCTGGCACTAAAGAAGTCACATTCTTCCATCTACTCATCCTTTATTTCAAATATAAACATTTTCTTTAGCTGTACAAGAGAGGAAGAGATTTGTCTTGAGTTTTTCAAATAGAAAAATTCACAACTGTTCAGGAAGTCCCACCTAAGACACTCCATTGAAGTTCAGATAATTGCCAGCATTCATTGTCTCACCCTTCCCTTGCTCCCTGATCTCTCCAAGTCCTTGCAGACCAGGTTCTTTCAATATACTTCACCACACCACAAACTGAAGTGGATGTAGACAATTGCCACAAACACATCCTAACATAAATCTGCAGAAGCCACTGTGAAGTATTCTGTTCTTTTGTGCTGAAATGAAGGAGCCCAGGGTGGAATTGGAGTCATGAACCACGGCAGCAAATCCTCCTGGTGTGCGAGGTTATCACATACCAGCACCGGCTGTAGGGCCAGGGCTTGCATCAGCTTGGCACACGTGTTTTCATGGGCCCATTTTATCACTGTCTCATATAAACCCAAGCACACTTCTTTTGCATTGCTACTGCAGCATTTTGTGGTGGGTATTTCACATCTACCTGGGCTACAGCCAGGAGATCTAGTCTTTATAACAGGGAAGTAATTATTGAAGAAATACAGCTCTATCAAAGTGCTCTTTGTTCACCCCCACTAGTACAAACATATACCTGATCTCAGCCAGTGCTTATCTGTTTACCAAAACCATCTCCACACAGTGGAATGAAAAGCATGGTAAAATATAAAAAATACTAAGTTATCGTTTCCCAGTCGAGAGGGAATGAGCCATATCTGACTTATCTGAGTTCTTATCTAGTTGGCCTCCAAACCAGAGCCAGACTTCTGAGACAACTGGTCAGAATTTAGACACTTCTGAATCTGAGACAATGAAAATTACCACATTAAAGGTGTTGAGACTTGAGGCAGGACATCAGTACCATGTTCCTTGTACCCCTCCTGGCAGATGGAAGTCAGAGTCACTGCTGTGTTCCAAAAGCAGCAGTGGCTCACGCCCATGTTTATGAGCGCAGTGAAATGGGTTACGGTGTCAAACATGGGCTAAGTGACCTATGCCTGAACGTGCTGCCTGCTTCATCATCTTGCCATGTGATAATGAGGCAAACACACCTGTGTCCAGGTGTTTGAAAAGCGCTATAATCAAATTCACTTTTACCTTCCCTGCTTCTGGATTTCAAGTTCTTTTACTTCAAACTGACACTTACTGTGGAGACTGTTCAACAATGCATGGCTGAAGCCTCAAGACTTTGCTGTTTCCTGAGGCAAACCTCTTGCACAACTGTGGCAGCAGAAAAATGACTCAACCTGCAGACTCTGGGGACTTTGGGGTTGAAGAAATGACAAACCATGCATGAAAACACCGTGATCGCTCTTTGCACCTTTTAAAGCAGGGAGATATCACAGAACAAAAACTGAAAAGCCAACAAGAGACTCTCTGAAGAATGTGTAGGACAAGGAAAGTAGCACAGCTACTAAACAGGGACCAGCACTCCTGCACCTGGCCTGAAGACAAGGTTACAGCTCCAGCTCAAACAAGATAACATTTTTAAATCAAAGAGATTTTGAACTATCTTAAGGCATAGATTTCTTGAAAATATGAAGCATCACTGGAAGATCTCCAAATACAGTTTGAAACAAAGATTTTCCTCTGTTGAGTAACTTTAGAGAGTTGTTATCTTTGCTGTGCCATCCTGCCAAAACATAAAAGCCATATAAAACTGCAGGTAGGATAAGGGCATCTTCATCCTGCTGTTGGGTAGGTAGCCAGGAACAATGCCCCACAGTAACCACACCTAAGACACGTTTCAAGAGGCAGCGGTGAAAAGCAGGGCACGAGAGAGCAAAAGGGGTACATCAAGCTGATGCGCAGAAAAATATCGGGGTTATCAGATCCAAGGTTTGGGATTATTTCACATTGTACACAGAGGGAGGCTTGTGAGTTCACGTTAAACACAAACACGAGGAAGTGATCCTTCAGCGGCTTGGGATCTTGCCTCGGAGGGAGCAATGGGGGTGAGCACAAGGTGAGCAAGGGAAGAGCGTTCAACCCTTCCCTGGTGCCTGAGCCGGAGCTTTGGAGGGAATGCCAACAAATGCAGGCAATGACGTGTTGTGCTGCCAGCGTGGCTGCGCCGCTGCTCTCTTCACCCACGTGAACCAGAGCCCCGCAGACTCTGCAGGGACCCACCTCACTACACAGAGACAAACTGAACACACAGAAACATGGGCAGGGCAAAAAAACAGCTCATGAGACAGGAGGGGCAGCAGCTTCCCTGCTGCTACTGCCTTTGGTGGGCAGTGAATCCAGAATGAAATGAAGCCAAACTAGTAAGAAACAAGGAGCGTACAATGCAGCACTGCTACTGAGATATCCAACAGACCAAGCAAGATTTAAAGTTCTCAGATTACAGCACAGTATAACATGCTAGAGTCAGCAAGGTACTCCAGTGCAGAAGTGACTCAAACCTTGACATTCTGACTTTGAAATTCCTCTTCAAGTGTGAGTTTCTCTACATCCTCTACAAAAGCAATGAAAAAATTTCATAGCCATGTCTCAAAAAACGTCAGTCTGCAGCACCAAATACTTTTCTCCCCACCATCTCTGTATAGAACCTAGTGTGGTGGAATCCTGGTCTGTCACTCAGGCTGTCAGGTACGACTAGAACGCAGAGAGTAATAAAAACACCGACCC
Organism: Mystacornis crossleyi; assembly: GCA_013400655.1. NCBI lineage: Eukaryota > Metazoa > Chordata > Aves > Passeriformes > Timaliidae > Mystacornis > Mystacornis crossleyi. The sequence goes on along the minus strand of VYZQ01040473.1, from coordinate 19,514 downwards.
TTGAAATAACAACCTTGAAAAAAACATTGCCCTTGGTACTGCAGATACCCTTGTAATAATCTCCACCATAAACTGAAATGTTACCATTGCACTAGGAAGTGCTGAAAATATTTAGTACTACTGTTATCAACCTGGGTTCAGTTTCATTAGTAGTCTGGACATGTGGTAACGAAGAACCCATTCAATTCTCTGTCTCTGCTAGTGGTACACTTCATGGGCTCATGGAAAGCACACATAAACCCGTTATCTCTGACAGGAATGGACACATGTGTGCATGTCCCAGATTTGGAAATTGCATTGCAGCGAATGCAGCCTTCACGTCACTCAACTGCATAGCTTAGAATTTTACATTTTAATTTTTTTGATGTCTGGGGAGATTAAAATGAGAACTGGCAGCATGTGCAAGGGATACTGCACTTTGAATGTCTTATCTATAGCGATTCAGGCTTCCCGGAGCTCCAGATGAAGCAGGTTTTTCACGATGGAAGAAACCACATTACATTGCTCCCTAGGAAGTGAAACAAAACAATAAAGGACGGTTAATCTCTTCTCTAATTCTGCTCTGTGGGACAACTCCTTCAGCAAGCAGCGCCTGGCTGTATCTACCTGGGAGGGGGTCATTTTACTTCAGCTTCCTCTTCTGCTTCCCTCTGTCCCTGGGAGCGCTCTGTCTCCCTGCTGCATCTTTCAATGGCTTTATCAGAGCTTGCACCAACTCAAGCGTGAGAAGTAGCTCTGGGCCCAGCAGGGAGAGGTGGGGGAGTGTGTCTGTGTATGCCGCGGCAGGGGGAGAGAGGGGAAGACGAGGGAGGAAATGTTATTCTGTCCTTTGTCTTTTCAACAATTTCTTTTTAATGCAACTTGCAGAGCAGCATATAATTAGGGGTCTTGCGGAGCAGGCTTAAACTCAGGAGTAACCCTTCTAACGACCTCGGCAACGGATAATCAGGTGCGCGGCTGTGGGGCGCAGCACGGCTCCCCACCCGCCGCGCCGCTCGGCCTCGTAATTAGAAGCCTCCACACTCCGCTGCATAAAGGCAGATTGCAAGGACAGCGTGAAGCCCTTGTTTGAAGCTGGGGGCACAAAGATTGCAGTGCCTCTGATGGATGGAGACAAAGACTCCGATACTGGAACGCTTCCAGCAGCCTCCGAATACTCGCTGCGTTTCTGATGGACATTTTCAGGATTTCTTAGAGCGGCAAGGTTTAGTCTCCCGCTCTCCCCGCCCCCAGCCCCAGAATTCCTCCACAGCTTCCTAAGCCAGGGATGTGGATGTGGCACTGTACGTGCACACGTCTCCAGAGATGCTCCCATGGTTGTATTATGAGAAAAAGGCACTGCCCCCTTTCCTCCAGCTATTTTTGTTAGTTCTCATTCCTGACTGGGAGAAACACAGTGACACTTGAAAAATGCTCAGAACATGGGGCTTCATCCAGTCCCCCCCGAAACTCCCAAGCTAGGACGGTGTTTCAGCTAAGTTCACACTGACTTGAACCTGTGGTAGCAAGTACTATGTTTAAGTTGTAGCTGATGTTAGCGTAATTCCCCTCAACGCTTTAGGATGAATAAAAAAAAGATCCCCTTCTTAAAATCACATCTCTCTTTGCTGATCGCAACTTGTTTTTCTCTATTTACATAACTTTAGGCACAGGACTAAATGACAATTGACACTACAGTGTATCCTAGCTACAGGAAGGAAAGAGGAGGAGGAAGAAGAGGATGGAGGACAGGATCTCTGGGTGAGACAAACATAAGAGAGTGAGGGGAGTGTCAGTCTGTGTCATGTTGCCTAGTATAAAACAGTTGCTGACTTCTATTTTACCCCAATTTCACCACCTTTTTGCATCTTCTGAGCTGCTGCCATTGCTTGTTTGTGGGTTCCTCTGCACGTGACCCTTCCCAGCAATGTTGCAGCTTCTTCTGTCCCTCTGCAGCCACAGAAGCAGCAAAGCAAATGGGAGAAAACCAAACAGCTCAGGCAACTTGAACACAGCACAGCAACAGACTGACAAAAAGCAGCAAAGCCAAAAGTGCTTGAATAATAAAACTGAGGAAGAAAAAGCAGTAGAGCCACTCAGAAACCGTGAATTGCTAGAGAAGCTCCCTTGGAAACAGCATAGGAGGCAAGTTCAAGGAAGAGCAATATCCATAAGGCAACACAGTGCCAGTGGTTTTTTCTATTTATAATGACAAGTTAACAGTGGCTGGAATAGAACAAAACATGGAAGGTTTTCACAGGAAAAATTAGGACACTCTGCCAAGGACGGCTGCCCTGAACTCAAGTTATCAGTGAACTCACATTTGTAGGCACTTAAAACCTAGCAAGATCATTAACAAGCTAATAAGAACCACCAGCAAAAGGAACATAACCTGGACTCGCTAATGTGTTTCATTCTGAATGATGAAAGGGCAAAAGCATCCAGACACTGAGCTGCTGCAGCAAAAAAAAAATCTAACAAAAGATGCTGTGATTCACATTGTCTACTACCCTACCCCTTCCATACCAGTACAAATGCTGCTACACGAAAGTGGTCTCCATCCTATTCCCAGTCTGTCTCCTGCTCTTCCCACTGTTCAAAAGGCACAGTAATTTCGTAAGAGATACATCCTCCAGAAAAATGGACTGGAACAAACACTGTACAGCTCATTTTAAGAATTTCCTTGGTTTCTCTGCACGGACCCATTGAACCACTGAGCTCCGTGACCAGGGTTCACGGGAGCAAGACAACCTTACAGTGTTGGATCTGCAGGGACATTATCTCTCGACTCATGAGTATTTCTCATTCACTCGACTTTGAGTAGGTATGCCATGGGTAGTCCTGATGTGCCAGTTCATGCCAGCCTTGAACTCTGTAGTGGTTTTGCTTTGGTTGGCAGCATACGGGGACAAACCTGTTTATGCCTTCCCTCTGAAATGATCTTACAGGGTTCAGATCCACTTTTATGCTGTATTTCAGCAAAGAGGAGCATGGTTTCATCACACAGCAGATCTGCTCTACTTTTTCCGCAGCAAGACGTGTAGTCACCTGAACAAATCTTTTCACCAGATCTTTCTGGGGAACTGATGATGAATACAAATTTGGGGAACTACAAAGAGGCAAGCTATAAGAGCTTTTGAATGTTTAAAACCTGATCCAGATCTGTGACATTCAGAAACTACATAAAATCACCTTCGCTTCTTTCAACTTCCCATGCAACACATTTGCTACAAATAGTTTGTACAAACTACTTCATAGATCTTAAATCTATTAAAGAAAGCACCTCTGCCAGCACCTTTCTTCCAGCCCGGTTCACACTCCCTGCAGCTGTGTTCCCCAGAGGACAAGTCCTAAATCCCATCAAAGCAGTGGGAGAGCCCAGCCTGGCCATGGAGCGTACAGCCCCTTTCAGCACCGTCAGAAGAAAGGCTCCTGCCCTTTGTGGAGGAGGAGCAATCCCTCTTTCCGAAGCCCTGGCTTGTGTTCTCCCAGCCTCTCAGAAGAGCAGGCCTTCTGCTCTCTGTGCCTGTGCTGCCAGCAGTGAAGCCATGCAGACAGAGCTGGCACGGCTCCTGATGACCTTGGAGTTGTGGCTCCTCGCTGCGAGCGGCGTCAGGCGGAGCTGTTCGAGAGCAGACAAGGAGGAGAACAGAAAGGGAACGAGAGATTCCAGAGGGCTCTTCTGCCTCTGAGTCTTGTTACTGTTGACTCCTTTATTGTGATTAACTCCTTGACATCCTCCTTCTGTGACAAGTGGGGGAGGACAGACTGAACTTGGTGATTAATTTATCAGTGAATTGCCTCCTTCCCTTTCAAACTTCGCCCCCACTGATGATCTTTATGACTTCGCACTACCTTACGAGAGGGTTTACAGCCTGGTACAGGTTTGGCAGTTGTCATTTCATCACTGAGAAACTCCGTTTGGGACATTCTATGTTCCTTCGACAGACCTGGTGGTAATAGAGTTTGCAAGCTTCAGCCCACCCCACAAGCTCTGTGTGAGGAAAAGAAATCCTCTCCTCCTCAACCTCTTGCTCAAATGACAGTAATTAGGGAATCTCATCACTCTAGACCTGGAGAGGGAGGGGACGTTCACGGTAATTGGAGACATTACATGAAGCCACACTGTGCTTTGAAAAAAAAAAAAAAAAAAAAAAAAAAAAAAAAAAAGAAAAAAACCCACACACAGAAGAAACCAACCCCTTCCCCCAACCTGGTTGGCATTTCCTGAATAAACTGCCTTTTTACAGGCACATCATGTGCTTTTTAATACTGGAGACTACTGGAAGGACTCGTGCAGCCTGATTAAGTGTAATGCAGTGTAAAAAAATAGGAGGGAGGGGGAAAGCCCTCAGACAGGCAATCGAAGTGAAAAATCTATCAACAACACAGGGGCTCCAGTGGAGCTAGGAGTCCTGTTCTGAACATGCTCCAACTTCCCAGTCGTTTGCTCTGCCGGACACTCCGGGGACCCCAGCACAGCAAACTACAATTTCTAGTAAATATATCCCAGGGACACAATTAGTTTTTCAGCTGGGGGCATGATAAATTGGTCATGCATAATTCAAGGCCAGCACAGGCTGAGTATAAACTGCTCAGTGGCAGCTTCCAGCTCCCTGACAGGAGAATGCAAATGCGTTGCTGGTGCAGGAGCTGCCGGACCCGCTGTGGCTGCACCTCCCTGCCTGCTCGCCTGCCCAAAGACCCCTCCAGCCCTTCCTCCCGGGCATCTCTGGGTGCTTTTAATTTCACAGCGATGTATCCATCACTGTCCGATGGCCTTTTGGGACCCAACGCGCATTGTTATCACAACAAATACCACTCTCGGCTCGATCTACTCTGTTTTTTCCATATGCAGACACAAGAGAATGGTCTTGGCACAGAAAGAGGCCGAGGGACTGTGTGGTCTATTGTCAGCATTAGGTGGCCTGGGGCAAGTAATTTCCAATCTGCTTCAGTGTTCCCATCTACACAATGGAGATAATTCCAACCACGCAACTGCAGAGTTAGCAAGACACGCTCAGTTCGGGGCCTGATAAAGGTCTGAGAGGTGGCTGAGGATTGCAGCCTTGCCCAAACAACGGTGTCAAGTTCTCGGAGCTTATTTTAGGTATTTAAATAAATACATCTGCCTGCTCAAAGCAGGAGAACAAGAGAATTTGCTGCTTCCCAGAAGCCGGCTTAATGATAGGTGAAGTGAAAACTACAACGAAACTTTGGGAGGCCTTCAAAATGATGTCCTCAAATTCTCCGTGCATTCCAGTATACACTGGAAAATTCTGCTAAAAAATCATCACACGTACGTTCTCAGATACAGCCATGTAACTGAAGGTTGATAGGCACACTTCACCAGCTGCAGTTTTCCTATCTACCAAGATCATGAAACCCCTTCTGTGGATGCGCTGCCATTTTCTGGCATTTTAGGTCATGTTAGTGGGAAATATTCTCAAAAAGCAGGGCTGAAATGGGATGGGGCATTAATAAAGAAAAATTTTGTTTAATTTTGGCTGTGTATCTGCAGATACAAAAGCCCTTTAATTTCATGGTCAGTTCCACATAACCCAATAGTTGAGTTTGGTTTGCCTAATAGTCAAAATAAGCCAGGTCTGCCTGTTTATTTAACAGAAATACTGCCTGGGGTTTTTTTCTGAGCATGACTCTGTTGCTGGGTTTTCCTAGAATGAGACCAAATAAAATCCAAGCAGAGACACAGGGGGTACAAATCCAGGGAGCACAGATGTTAACTATGGTTAAGACTGAATATCCTCATCAACATCAGTCACTCAACTTTGCCAACACTCAAAGTAACCCTATTACTGACTTCACAAAAAAACCCAAACAGTAACGGTAAGGATACCTTCTTTCCCCCAAATTTAGTCTTCAACAAGTACTTCTTAACCAACGAGTCAGAACCCTTTTGGCAAGACCACCACAGAGGAAACCTCGATGCTCAGTTCACTGCAGCCGTGCTTTGAAAGGGCCAATGCCCTCTGTCATCCTCTTGTAACAGATGCTCTCTGAGCTCTGTGTGTCCCTTGTGACCAAGCAACACGCCACCTTCTGACATCCTCTATGGAGAAGTCCTAACACAGCTAAACATTTCATTCAGTTTTTCTTTTCCTAACTAAGTTAGTGTGCACATACATACACATAATTATCTGAAAAACTGTTACAAAAGTAAGTAGGCCAGACTAAATTTCATTTTGGACTAGATTAACTGAATTAGTGCTTCAAAAATAAACCACATATTTAACTGAACTTGCAGAGTTTTGTATGATTCAGCAAGTCTTTCTTGTGTGGACACCTTCACACCAGAAAGAGATCCTTCAATGACAAACCATTTACGGGGCTGAATTACAGGGAGGAGGGTGATGGTGCTCCCGAGGCTGAGACATTTGCAGGACTGAATCTGAAGACTGCATTTTGGTCCCAAAAGGTTTTTTAGTTACAAAGAATATGAAGCTCTGACAGTTCCGATGTTTGTCAGCAGACTTTTGAGGAGCTGGTCAGTGCAACAGCAACAATTTCACCAAAAATGTCAAGTGATGCCAAACTAAATTCTGGGCTGGAGCATAAGCCATTCCAGAGCAGGAGCTGAGGGTGAACTGAAGGATCAAGTCACTCACTCTTGGCAAGAGTAACACTTCCTCCAAGACACCAAGCCCCTTCCTTTCCCAATTAAACAAAAAAATATACAAACCTTTTAAAATTTAAATAGGGTTTCAAAGGTCAGCTCTGTTCACATCAGCCCACAGAGATTACTTAAAAAAAAAACTCCACTACGAACAAAATTTTTTTACTTAGTGAAAACAGCAGGGACAAAATAGTGCTAATGAGGATTATTCTTTTTATGCATATTGGTAGGCTTTTTATCTTCACACATGAAAGTCTTCTCCATTAAGACAGAATTTCCTGGCACACATGGTGCACTAATTGTTGTCCCAGCTGTAAGGGCTGTTCACCTCACAGCAGCTCACAGAAACACGGAATGGTTTGGGTTGGAAGGGGCTTGAAAACTCATTTANTTGTTTTGCTTGCTTTTTGTTTTGCCTTTTAAGAAACTTCCCCTCCAGAATATTAAAAGTAACAAATTAAAAAAAATTTTTAACAAACACTAACCTCAGATCATTAGCCAACCTGGCAACAGACCAGAGAAAATTTATAGCCGACGTGCAACATCAGCTTTCATCCAGAAATGCTAATTTCAGTAAAATGAATAGTGTGTGGGCTTTTCATACTGCTTTGCATTTGGCTCCTCACAGCCCTGTTTAAAGCCTGGGAACCGGCCATATAGTTAAACTGCACAGATGTTCAACAATCTGTACTTGTGTTAATTACCCTAATGTGAGCAGAAACTCAACAGATCCCTGCTAATGAAGGAGAAAGTTTTCCAGTGTGACTACCGTATGTTTCATTGTCACTGTATTACCAAGCTTCTCCCCCTCCTTCCCCTGCCCCCCCAGCCTCCCATTCTCTCCAGCTCCTTTGCATTCACATCACCCTTCTACCTCAGCATGCATGAATCGGACCAACTAATGACTGTGTATTCGCAACATGGCAGACACCATTAGGCTGATCGGAGGTGCGGCTGCTGAATTTTAACAGGCAATTTTAAACAAGGTAAGAAAAACAGATTCATCACGCTCCCGATTCTCTCATCCCCACCCATCTGCCATTCTTCTGCCCTTGCCACAGCTCAAAAACACTCGCGAAGTGCAAACACACTTCCCCCTCCATAAAACACGGCGGCGTAGAAAGCAAGGCAAATAGATGTTGCTGGGCAATTACCGGGGACGGGAGCCCGGCGCCGGGTGCGTGTGGGAGGACAGGCTAACGAGGCGGCTCGGGAGGAGGCGGGCTGGGCAGGGAGCAGCGCCTCCGCCTCGCCGGGCACGGCGGCTGCTCCCCCGTCCCGCAGCCAGAGCTGCTGGATTCCGCCGCGGCAGCAGCAAGGAGAACGGGCAGCTGCACACAGGAGGTAAGACCGGGTTCTAAAGGGCACGATGGGAAGGGTAAGGCAACGCTCAAGTGATCAGTGCTGCCAGCAGCAATGAGCCAACACTGCTGTGCAACTTAACCCAGCATTAAAACATACTCGACCTCCGAAGAACTGCCTTTCCCACTGAGGATCTCACTTTCTCTTCCAGTGTCTGTCTGCTCCCTGCTGCCAATCATCACCTCCAGCCACTTCTCTCAAAGCAATCTGCTCAGCAAGGAGCGGGCAGAGGGGGACGGGGAAGGGCAACTGACTTGCCCCAGTAAGCCCCAGGTGACCTCTGAATGATACCAGCCCTGGCCTGAGCCAGAGTTCACATCTCCCAGGTGCCACCGCTTCACAGTGAGGCCGGTCTGCACCAGCAAATTGTATTACAATGACCCTCATGGGAACCAGTGTACTCGCTGTGCTTCACTTGACTGGCAGACCCCCACCACAGAGGAAGGGGGGGAGGCAGTCAACTTTGCTCATTTATTAGATCCACCCTGCTAGGTCAGCCTCTTTGTTGTTCACAGAGCCAACAACTGCAAACTCGGAGATGGGGCAGCAGCTGCCCATCCCAGAACTCAGCGTGTTTCACCCACACCGTTCCACCCCTCTGCCCAGGACTGGGCACTCGCTGCCAGCCCTCCACCCGACCAAGCTCGAGTCTCCTCTCAAAAACCTTGTTCTTCATGAATTGAGGAGGGATGGAGGAGAAACGTCACACAAAAAGGTGGGGAGGGGATCCAGCATAACCCAGAGTTGAAAATTATTTAGAGAGCACTTGGCTCTTTTCTCCTACCTCTTCATCATTAGCACTGGAAGCAACACAGCTGTCTAATGGCAACTTCAGACACCCATGGGCCAGCAAAGCGACATTTTCCACACTTAAATAACACTGAGCTGATTTAATTACTGCACTTAATAGTAACAAAAGATGTCTCAATTTAATCTTCAAATGGCCCTCCAAGATCAAAACACAGCTGGCTGGATAACTAGATGGCCTAGGCCAGCAAACAAGTAGGTCCAATTTGTTGAAGAGCCGCATCCACTCCTCGGTATGAAAGGCCAAGGAACACTTGTGTGTCGAACAAATCAAAGGAAGCAGCGCTCCCATCGTCCCCTCCCTCCCCGCCCGACTTTTGTTATAGAGAGGAAAAATAAAAAGGCAGCTGATTCACATGGGTAAAGAAATGCAACATGAAAAAAGAAAAAAGGATGATGTTTGGGAGAGAAAGAGAAGAAGAACTAAGATTTAACAGGTTTTGCTTTTATATACCCTTCAAGATGATTAGGAATGAATGAATCAGATTAAAATCACATGGAGACAAAGGAAGGTCTCCAACTCTTTTGTTTTTCTTTCCATACTGGACAGAAGGAGACTGCTCACTAAGGAAAGCCCTCAAGACTAAGCTACAGTGAGGAGCAACCAAGCTTCTTTTTTGGGCAAGAAAAGTTGGGAAAAATTCACCATTTACTTCTAATGTTCTCTAATTTTCCACACTGGGCTGTGATTGTTACTTTTTGCAAACTATTCTAAGAAATGCCCCTCTCTTGAGCAGCTTTCAACACATATTCCTGCTGACACAATGGCAAGGCTTCTCCAGGCACCTTCAAGAAATTTTCAAGCTTTTGCACGTTCCATTACAGGTAAACATAGAAAAGTTACAGCCAGTCTTTCAGACATTGCCATACTTCTGCAATCCCGAGGGGCAGGGAAGCCTAAATAACCTTTTGTCATGTATCTGGGATGTAGCTTTCCAACTCCTCCTTCCAACTACTGACAGTAACCCAAGTTACACACACCTCACATTTTTTACATTAGAAAGTTAATTTCTACTAACATTAATTAAAAACAAGTTCACTATAAATGAGGTTGTTGAGCTTTGTGTGGTTACTCTGGATGAACAACAACAATCTCTGGGATATTGTTGCTGAAAGCTTAGAAAGTTTTTTCTAGTTATTTTTCCTTAACTTTTTCTCTTGATGGAGAACTAGGATGAGGTAACTAAAGTGTGCCAATTTTCTTGGAGTCCTGGATCATGTTTCTGGGGAATATGGTTTCTTCGGGTTTTGTTTTTCATTAAATGCAGAGCTAATTCCATCAACAGCAGTTCTTAAGCAACAGATGATGTCACTGGCCACTGCACCATGAATGTGGAAGACTGAGGACACGGGGGAATTCACTACAGCTCTGGTAACTCCTCCCTCCTCCTCTCCCTGGACTGCGACATGACAGGGGAAGGTAATGTCTTATGCTCACAGCAGTCAGAGCCAGACAAACCAGTGGTTTGCTCAAATACCCTGGCGGGGATGAGACATCTGACCAGAGTCACTGAAGTGGGAGGGGCTGGGAGAGATCCTGTGGCCCCGTCTCCTCCTCAGCAGAGCTAAATCTATGGTCAGGTGCGTTTCAAAAGGCCCTGGTTATCTAAGTCTGCATGCAAACTTCAGACTAATTCCCTGATTGTTTATTGAAGTACCTTTCTTTCCCAGTGACTTTGACCCTGGATAGACCTGTATTTTCAAAACCCCATTATTTTGCAATAAACTGCAGAAGAAATACTCACTGCTTCAATTTACAACCTCCCTACTGATCTGCGTTCAAGCTCAGGGACCGAACCTTCATACTTCAAACTAGCTGGGTTCAGACATCTGAATGGCAAGTATGAATAAAATTTCCCATCTCTCTGCCCAATTGGTTTCATTTAGGCACGACTGAACCTCATCTTAAAGCCACTTTCCCAATGAGTTTAAGTTCTAGATCAGTAACAAGAGATCTCGAGGAGGCACTCGCTGCTGAAGCTTGAGCAAGTGCATGTTTCCAGTTTGCATGTTTGTTTAAGTAAGTGACAAAGATGGAGGGACCAAAAGCAATTCCCTTAACTAGAATTCACAAGTGCAACCAAGTAGAAAATCTCCCGCCTGCCTGTGAGGAGGGAGTCAGACTTTCTCAAAGGCTGAAAGACGGCTCTGCTCAATGCCCGGCAGTGCGTACAAAGCGCCAAGTGTGGAATCCTGACCCCACTGAAGTCAGCAGCAAAATTCCCAGAGATTTCCCCAGGGCCAGGATGTTCAAACCTGTTCAGACAAGTCATAAACCACCATCTCAAGGGCACACCTTTGCATGAGATTCCCAGGGGCCTTTTGAGTTTTGACTTAAATGCCTGGATTATTTTTACAATTCCAGTTATGGGTTCTTTGTTCGCAGGGAGTTAAGCAATACAAAGAACACAGCGAGAGAACAATGAAGGTATTACCATGCATGATTTGTCTTTAAAAAAATTCTTTTTCTTTTCATGAAGTTATAGATCCAATTTCAGTCTTTATTATCACTTTGCCAAGTGAGAAAGTGGTTCTTAATTTTAATAAAGGAAGGGAGCTTCATATTTCAACAAGAGCTCAAATGCTTCCTGCAATAGAGGAGGTGGAAAGCTCTTTTGCTAACAGTTACCGCAGGCCAGATTCAGGGAGGGAAAGAGAAATAATCTGCCCACACCGAGTAAATAAGCCCTGTCTAGGACATACCTAACAGTCGGCAGCAGCCCAAAGACATCTGGTCCAATGAGATCATTTCTGCCCCCTCCATTTTAAGGGAAATTAAAAGCTTGCTCTGCCAAACACATATTAACATTTCACTTATCACTGAACTCGGGGTCCAAGCAAGTACGTATGCTACTGCAGTCTGTGGTGCACGACTGGACTGATAAAAATCTTTCCACCATGTTAACCCATCTGGAGAAAGAACCATATATGCAGCTTTCACTAAGATTACTAGATAATTATCTTCCTCAAATCTACTTTGCCCTTAAAAATGAGTCTGCGGTATATCTAAGGAGGTTCTCAGCTAAAACTTAACTGTATTCTATTTTATATGAAGAATGACAAGTTTAACCCAATCCACAAAAGTGCCCCAATTAACACAGGCTTGTGTAGTTTATCTTAAAAAAAATGCTACTAGTGACCCACTGTCCCAGTGCACCCTACTATAGCAACTTTAAATCAGAAATGCTAGTTGGGTTTGGCCAGCCAAACCTTCAGACCTATTCTAGTTTGAAATGTATTATGGAAATTTCTTTTCCCCCAAACATGACCAATAGCCCTACTATTTTACAGCCTTTCCCATCAGACCCTGCTTACTTTAGCGCTGGAGCCATAATACCAAAATCCATCTTTAAATATGGTCCTCACTGATAAAAAGTAAACACAGTTCTACAAAATGGTGTTTTAATATTGTTCTGTCTCTGTTCTGGCAGAGGAAACGAAGCCAGTTGGAACCTCAGTACCAAGAATTTGGTTTAAACACAGCCTATGCTGGGAGTGAAATAAAAATTTGATGCAACATAAATTAATTAGATGATCTGTGACTCAACGTGGGCTGTGACCGAAAGACCTGACTTGGGCTGCAGCTTCATGCTCATCCAAACAAACAGGACTGTGGACAGTGCCAACACTCTCATTTTCCACTTGAAAACCTCAGGATGCACGGCCAGGTGAGGTGTCTCGCCCATCAGGGCCATGCTGGAGAGGAGCACATAGCACGGGTGGACGACCCGGCCACTGGGACATGCCACCCGGCTGCTTTACACACTGCATGAGTACAGAGGGGCAGTATGGTGTTTGTTGTGTGTGTTATTCATTGTTATTAATTCCACACTCTGAATCTCAGTACACGTGGAAAAAAAACCCCAAACTAAAAACTGAGAGCCATGTATGGAACACCTTGCTACTGAGAGAAATGCTACTGACAAGAAAATCAGTAAGACACCTCCTAACAAATGTCAAGCCAGAGCCAAAGAGAGAAATGGAGAAAACAAATCCGTAGCAGCAATGAGCATTTTTATCTTCCAACTCTCTTGCATACAACTCCCAGCAAAGGGATTTAGCTGTGATAAAAAGGGCTGCAAGGTACCGAAGCGAGATACGGTGGTTTACGATTATTTTCAGGTAGCTGAGTGCCAAATCCCTGCCCCTTTTTCTCCTGGGGTCATTCATCTTCCCCAGGTGATGGAAAGCCACTCTCCCAGCGGGTGGTCCTGCTCTCGAGACCTTAATGCTTAATTGCCACAAATCAATTCCAACCTTGATGCTCAGGCTGCTGCTACCCCGTCCCCCTTTCCACCCCTTCCTCCTCACAGTGACTGCAGCCCAGGATCCTCTCATATTACCAAATCCATCTCTGGACACAGCACCCAGGAAAGCAAAGTGCCAGCTCCAGACACTGCTGGCTGTGGCCAATGCCAAGAGTTGACCTTACACAAGAACAGCCTCAAAAAAAAAATTCAGCTCTGCGTCTCTGTGCACGTGTGCACTCACACATGCCTCCTATTTTATTTTTTTATTCAACTGGAATTAATCAGGAACGATAAACACTGTTTGTTAACTGAAAGCAGCAGTGGGGGGATGAAATATGCCTCTTAAGCTTATCAGCTTCAGTGCCACTGAAGAGAAAGCTGGCTTCTAAGCCCAGGGATAATGGGCTGTCCTTTCAGGAAGGTATCAGAGGTCTCAGGAGAGGGAGACAGCACAATGGTGTGACCTTCAGCTAATAAAGCCCACCCTAGAGTCCAAAGAAGCTTGGGGAATATTGACAAAAGTTCATATTTACAACAGCCTGGACCCTTTCCAGATACCATTACCAGTCTAGAGAGCTGCAGCCTCTGTACATACACTCACACAGGCTTTTATTCTGCCTCCTCCTTTCTTTCTTTGTTCCCATGCTGGCAAAAAAAAAAAAAAAAAGTCAGAAAATGGCAATTCTTCTGCTAACAAGGCTCCACCAGCACCTTTCTTAAAGAAGAGAGTTATTTAAAATTTCAATTTCAACCTCAGCCCTATTCTATACTTGAAGGAGACTCAAGGCCTCTTGCAAGGATTCTTGGTGCGTCATCGTGCTCATCAGGAAGAAAGCATATGTGTTTTTGTGGAAAATCTGCTGATTTATTTATAATTCTTTAAACAAAAAGGCAGCCAACATATTGTAAAATGAGAACGTTGTTGGGTTTTTCTTCAAATAGGCACTGGCAATCAATGCAGCCCGTCAGAAATACACGCCCAAAGCATTTTCAGGCAGAAACTGATCCCCCCCCCAGTCTGCGTTGCGGTTGGCAAAATGACGTTTCGCCCATAACTAGAGTGCACAGGCATGACTGGAATACAAATAACAATAATATTTTAAAAAGTGTTCGTACAGCGAAAAAAGCCAATTTCAAAACATAAAAACTGTTTGAAGCTGGAGTTTCATTTTTCTGCCTCCTAAAATAGTTCCAAAACAAATATATAAAAATAAAGGTTTGGAGGAAATCTGTTTTCAAGGGTAATTTCACTGAAATCAATATTAAATCTCAAAACATTTAATGGAAATAACATCTTCAGTGACAGAACTGTTTTGACCGCACTTTCCAGTCCAGCTATGCCAGTCTGCCATTTTTATTTATCTGCTTCATAATTCATCTTTGCCATCCTGAAACTAATCCTGCTGGGCTCAAAAGGCAGCCAAAAACTGGAATAGGTTAGAACTTATCCCAATAACATCTTCTGAAAGATGCCTCTGTATCGTGGTGGTCTGGTTTAGCATGCCAGCAGTTGACAGGCAGGAAGAAGGCTGAACAAACCTCTACAAAGACCACACATTTCTCACTTCTGCAGCTTTTCTTTCCAGTGAAGAACACGCTTTCACCAAGTGCTACAGTTACATCAGCTACGCAGGCTCACAAGCAGTCTTCCAATTTCCTAGAGTTTTGGCCCAAGCAGGCATTTTATCCTTTCTCCTTAATCCCATCCAACCATAGTCACTGTCAGGAGAGTTCAGGTGATTGATTGCAGCCTGTCTGAATCCAAAGTAGTCAAATTAGCTATTAACGTTGTGCTTAATGTGCTCACACAAACAAGGTCATTGGTTGCATCGAGACTAATAGAAGATGACACACACAGGGACTGCACAGCCCAGGGGACTGCAAGCAGGATGAAAAAGTCTTCAGTTTATGGCCACTACTTCAAAATCAAGCCAGATGCTACAGACATCCTATCCGTGCCCAGCAGCCCGGCTGGGATCCCCTCACAGCACACAGCCAGGATCGGAGCACTCAGTCCTCCCTCCCCTCAGACAGAGGTGCTATTGGCTCAGCTGCAGCCACGTTTTGATCCCTGTCAAGATTAACCATCCTTCGTCCTTTCCCCCAAACACTGCTCCAAATTACATCCGTCCTCCCTCTTGAGCTGAGCTAACAAAATCAATCAGCAGCAGCACTGAGCTCAGGAAGTGGTGTAACACACCCGACGAAAAACAGAAAGAGTTAATAGTGCCATCGAAAAGATGAAGCCACTCTCATCTTGGAAAAATACTAACTAATTCATCTGTGGGGAAGTACTCCACAGGACAAGCTGGAAAAGTGAAAGGTATTGGGTTCCTCCAGAAGGAGCCTGGAGCTCTGCTTGGAACGCTGGAGCCCAGTAGGGCAAAATACCCATTACCAGCCCACCTGAGGGCATGGGGACACTGAGAAGACTGCTCAAGCAAAGTAAAACACCATTTTCTATGAATAAGAGAAGGTGCTACACATGACAACGTGAAACGCTTGGAATCAGTTTCAATTTCTCTACACAGTATTTCAAGGATGAGAGGTGACGTCTCCTGGCTGCCACCAGGGCCCTTGCTAAGGCCTTTTCATTGCCTAAAACTTTACACCAGCACTGTTTTATTAACAATAACAGTGAGTTCCTATTGAGAACCTGCAGAAACAACTGTGTCTGGTAGTAATTTTATACCTGTTTTCCATGGCAGAATCCCCTGGCTCTCAGGAAACCATGGGATATTAAGTGTATCCCAGAGAAACAGGCAGATCCAGGACACGTCTTCTGCTGCAGGGGATGGGCAACTGCCTCGAACTGCTGTCCTCTCTACTTCCAAACCACAAACACTCAGAAAAAGCCTTGCTTTTAGGGTACAATTTTAGTGATGATTATTGGAGTTATAAGGCTGAAAAAGCAAGCTCCATTCCGAGAGGGTGTAATAATCCCACCTGTGGCTGTTCCCAGCACACTCTCCTGCACCCTACCTTGGAGCACAAAAATAGGAAGCATAAATGGAGAGCTCATGATGTTACGTGATATGGCACAAGGCTTTGTTTTTCTTGCTTGAAGAGGTAAAAAAAAAAAAAAAAAAAGAAAAATCAGGGCTTGAAACTGCAAAGAATTAGGACTTAATATCAGCCAAGCTGGCGACAGGATCTTGGAGGCCTGTTTCCCTCCGAGTTTCTCCTTGCTGCTGTGACGTGCTCACACTGAAAATTTTCCCCTGAGCAACTGCCTGACTAAAATACAGCACACCCTTACCATAAAGCCCTTTGTTAAAACATCTTTGCCATAAAGCTGCAAAACCTTGGCTCCCAAGTACATTAAATCCTTATAAACCTGCCTTCATTTTAACCACGCAGTATTTCAAAACACAAAGCGCTTCTTCCGAGAGATAGCACTTTAATGAGGAGAGGGGTAAAATATATAAACCAAACCTCATTATAACATAATTTCCAGGAGACAAGCATGCTGTTATAAAAGGAATCCATGGCAATAGCATTTCACATAGCTTGAAGATTTAATACTTTTAAAAAGCCACTGCTACTTTCAGCCTTTGGTGGTGTTTTGTTTTGAACATAACAGAAACAACCAAAATTATGGGTCCACTGTCAGCTATGTATTTTATATTCTGTAAATTGTTGCAAATGGTGGATTCAACTCTAAGGCATGCTCACAAAATGTAATGGAGTCAGTAAGACACTGACTACAAGTTACTGTGTATACTTTTTCCTTTAAACCTCTGCATTCTTAAAGGTTGTTGCTTTAAACATGATGATGGCAGCGTGGACATGGTAAATTACCCAAACCAGATCCAACTCACACTGCACTGAAAGTACTTATAATGATACAGTTTGTTCATGTGTTAACAGTGAAGCCAAAGAAACCCATCAAAAACCACACTACAAGAAAAATCTGGAGTATTAACAGACAAATGAAAGTAATGGATATAACGCCGTTTAATACCACCTGTCAGATAAATCAGGGTAACTGGCACATCAAAGGGACTGCAATTAGTTTCCAAAAATGAGAATACTCATTTTTCTTTAAATCTGAAACTTGATTGCTTTCTACAAAATGACAAGTGGATCAGCCTCCCCCAGCCAACGAGAAAAATGTTACTGGAAAAAACTGTTCTCCTTAAGAATAAATTATCTCTCAAAGGAGCATCCTGAACTACACTGGTCTACAAGACTTTTAAACTTAATCTAATAAGAATTGCCATTATTGATTACAGTGCTTCCACATTAGTCTTCCAGTTGTAACTTCTGAAATGAAAGCTTAGCAGTGATTAGGTATAGACTACAATCAGTACAGAAAAATAGTGAAAAAAAAGGTGACCATAAAGGCCACCAAAGAAACAACGTACCTTTTTTTTTTTTGGAGAGAAGGGAAACAAAACAAGCAAAAACCCCAACCCCCACAAATAAACCCACCCCAAACCCAACAACAGCAAGGGGAGATGCACTTCATGGCAGCTTTGACTTAAAGCACACGTAACACTGATTGATGGATACTGAAAGCAGAGACACCAGTGGAAAATTAAACCCAACCAAGCACCAAAATTGGGACGGGATTTTTGTGTTTCTTGGTCCTATTTTAGAAAATTATGCAAGAAGGGTCAGAATTTCAGGAAATGATCATTCTAGCTACCGTCACAGATCTGGGTCAACAGCAGGGTAAAAGTTGACCTGTAATTGATGCCTATAACCTGGTTAGGATAAGCATTTCCTCTTATCTCTTTGCTGCGGTTTCTAACAAATGACATTCTGGACTGAAGGGTGCTTATGCTCCCCGATTACCAGAAGGTTCAACACTTACTACATGGCTACAGCGATGGAGTGGCACTTCTGACTGCAGTTCTCAGAGAGGATATCTGGAGAGAACACAACACACCAACCCTTTTCCTAAACGCAGCATCCATGACTTTGCCTTAGAGGTTCTGTTTCTGAGGTACTTCTTTCAATTTTCATTTTTACTGATGTGACTCATTTGCAGGTTTAGAGCAAAATGGTAACAGATTCCTCCTTTGCCATCATCCCCCTCTTTTAAGTCACAAGAGACGTTTCCAGCTCTTACCAACTTTAGCATGTGAGAAGACAGAAGGCTGGACAAGTCTGAGGCAGCATATCAGCACACAAATTATCACAGGATGTCTGGTGTTAAGGTAACCTAGCCTTGCACGTGCCTCCCTTTAGCTCAATTTTAATATTTTTCTGCTTGGCTGTGCAACTTAACCTCAAGGAAGAAGACAGCTGCAAGCAAGTGCACATGCTACTTCTGTTTTACAATCTTCCCACTTCCTCCATTAATAGCTGAGGGTTTGGGGTGCTAGAAACAAGAAGCCTTATCACAAATGTGCAATGAGACCCTGAGCTAACAGGTTAGCTGACATGGAACTGTTAACAGTGAATTGGCTTGGAGACAGTGGGGGGGGAAAAAAGGGGGGGGCAAAAAAAAGGGAGACAGAGTGAGAGAGACAGAGACAGCAACCAATTCAGCTGCAAGAAATCAAGCTAAATCAGTCCCAAGTGCCCATGTTGGAGAGACTTGATCTCATACCTTGCTTGTTATCAAGGCACTCCTGATACGAGTCAGCTCCAGTTCCGTTGCGGTCTACAGACAAAACAAAAAGTTTCATTCATATCAAACATAAATATTAGAAACTTCTCAAATGGCAGCCCTGCTGGAGCAACACGTTAGGTGCAAACAGTGCTACTTCTTTCGGAGGCCAGGCCAGTTCGCTGACAGAACCTGTGAGCAGCTACAAACAAGATACAACAGACTGACACCAACCCACTGTGAGAAACTTGTTATAGTCCTGGGCAGGAGGTGCTCCCAGCCCTGCCCATCTGTCTCCACACTGCTGAGGACAAAGGGGAGGGGATTACAGCTCCAGCTGCTCTAAGTTCCTTAAGCACATGGAGAATGGAACACTCAGAGTTAAATCTATGACTGTGCTGTTCTCTATAGGCCCTATGAAAGCACTGGTTTGAACCAGCAGAACTCAACCTACAGTCTGGAACAGACTTTTCTGAGGCTTGTGGTGCTGTGACCCCTTTTAGGTTTTGGCTGCTACATCATACTAAAGGCAACTGAAGATACAAGAACATGCTTTCCAAATATTACTTTTCCTTGGAAGCAAGTAACTGTAGTTACCACTGGGGTTATCTGATCCAGCAGCAGCAGAGGAGCTGGTCTGTGCCATGAAAATGGGGAGAAGCTGAGACTCCTGCACAGTTGTGTGCTTCACACAGGGAAGAAAACAGACAGCTCCCAAACACAGGTGTGGTCACACGTGGCCTCTCACATCCAGCAGGGATATCACCTAACAAAGCCCTTCATCTGCATTTGAGGTTCAATCAGATCTCATCACTTGTGTGTAAAAATGGTTTCACCTGCAGGTTAGCACAATCAGGTTACAACGTGGCTTGGACCTCAAATGGAAACCAAAGAATTCTCCAGCACAGCTTCTGCTCCTGCT
>VYZQ01040471.1:0-42630 GCA_013400655.1 Mystacornis crossleyi | reverse complement strand
CTGCGGAGTCCTGCCAGGCTCTGGGTGTGTTAATGCCTCCAAGGGTAAGGTCTTTTTAGGCAGAATCTAAGCGAGGACGTTGCAGAAATCAAGGAATGCTGCAGGGAAAACGAAGCAAAAGCAGCAAAAATGATAAGCAGCTACTGAACAGTGTAGCTAGTGAAAGGTAAAACGAGTGTAAATCGGAATACATGTTTTATTTTCTATTTTTAATTACGTGGAGTTGTATGTATGCAGTGGTAGAGAACGCAGCCAGTACTTTCACAGGGATTTTGAGACATGCTAATTTGGCATATTAGAGCCTATTAATTTAAAACGTTTGTTGAGAGACGAGTTGAAATCTGAACTTTACCTTGGGATTGTGCTTCTTTTACTGGATCTGCCAATGTTTGGTGCGTGGCTCTTTAGACTCTGAGCTGTCAGCACTGCAAATACATTTTGATATTATTGCCCTGTTAATTACAGAACTTGGGTTGTGCTGAACTCTCTGGTTATGGTCAGGCACTCCCGTGCCTGCCAGTCCACCTGCTGTGCTGTTTAATGCATCAGCACATCCTGGTGCTCTGCAGATAGAAGTGTTGACAGATGTTTTGCCAAAGGAGGAAAAAAAAAAAAGGAGAGGGGGAAGGGTTGGAATTTAACTTGATAATGCTGTTTCTTCATGTACATCTTAGCCCGAACACTTGAAGTTCCCCCTGGATGAACTAACCCACAAATGAGTCTTGTGGCTTGCTCAGCTGAGGAGGAGGAGGAGAAATAGGATCTGAAATAATTCTGCTTGTGTTTTGAGGCATTTTACTTAGAAGAGCTGAGTGGGGGGGAAATGTATAACCTTTCCTCACGGTGTGAGGGAGTGGTTTGGACTCCATAAAACTAAACAAGGCATGAATTTTCTCCTCTCTGATACTGATCACTGACAAACCTTATCAAACATCAAACACGGGCTTAGCATTTACTGTCACCAACCCTGTGTTCCTCTGTATTTCACGCTGTACTAACACAGGTTAAAAATTACAGCCAATTTTAACACAGAGGATTTTTTTTTTTAGTGCTATGCCACGATAAAAATTCCTTTTTGTACCTATCACATGGTCTGAGAGAACTTTATTTCTGCACAGTCACAGTACTGTATTGAAATGCAGCATGGGGGGAAAAAATGACATTTCAATAAGCAGAATGTCCTTTTGTTATCTGAGCTGAACAAACGGGTGTGCTCATCAAGAGCCTCATCAATTTTAATAAGCTATCAGCTCCACAAGTCTTCAGGAAAGCACTGCATGCTGGAAGGGGGGCTTTTTGGGGGGGAAAAGAGCTGCAAATGCAATCAATAAATGAAACAAAGCTCCTACGGTGGTGCAGCAAGTGGCTTGCAAATTGTTTCAGGAAAAAAAAAATCAAATAACTCTGTCTTCTGTGTTACCTTGTCTGAAGCAGGAGTTGGAAGTAATTTTGGGGATTCCTGAGCAGGAATTTGGTAACTTATTTACACATTTCTATGCTGGATGAGCTGGTTGTGGCTATGATCCTGTTCCAGCTATGGCTGCATTCACCTCTGGACCCCCAGCCCACCTTGTGTGCTTCTACTCCTACACAGCCGAGAGCTTGGATTTCCATCCACAAACCCACAGGGACAAATTCTTGAAGCCTAAATATTAATGCTTGTACACACACGCTCACCTCTCCTACAAAAAACAAACCTCCAGGTGCATCTCTGCAGATGTCTGTGTTTTTAATTGTGCATCTTATGGTAAAGTGTAGAGCAAGCGAGGCTAAAATGCCTGGGTTTTCCACTTATAGTCAGTTTTGTATGTGCTTCTATATATTTTTTTTTAATAGTAAAGGAGAGTTAATGAAGTAATGATGTTGTCTTTCATCCTTCACATTGCTGATACTGCCCCAGGGCAATGAAATTTGTGTCCTTTCAGTAACGTTGGTTGAAGAGCAAGTGCTGAAATCCCTCTGTCTGTAACTAAATACTGCTGGTTTGGGGATTTTTAGTGGAATCTGTGTTGGTGGCACCTTAACTCTGTGAAACAGGGGAGCTGTTTCTCTTGGAGAGCAAACTCTGTGTCCTCTTTTGTCAAGGCTGAAATCTCTTGTTCCTGCTCAAGTTTGAACCAAGCAGATACTGCTGGGGTCAGGATGGAATTTTATCCCTAAGTTACAGCAGGGTTGTGGTGTTCAGTTCATTGATCTGTTGATTTTCCAGGTGTGAAATCAAGCTGGTTTAGCTCAAAGATTAGCAGCGAAAAACCTGTGCAATATTTTGGGGTGCTCTTACATGTTGTCTTGGGTGTGTATGAGCAGAAAACAAGGAATGAGCTCTGAGTGTTCATATTTTAGTAGTAAAATAGGGTGATGTACATGTCTTCTGATATTGGGATAATTGGGATTAAATTGGAGATGCTGGGGTGTTTTATCTCATGTACCTCATCTAATTTCCTACATGATTTGGAACTTAAGCTCACCTGATTGAGGGAGAGTTGTTGGGTGTCAGTCAACTTCCACAACTGATCTAGGGGGATTATGGATCTCCTCCTCTTCCTCGAGATCAGCACTCATCCAGAGCATGGATGTCACATATATAGATTTTGGCTGTTTTGACATGTTAATCCTCCCTAATTTGGGGTTATTCCAAAACCATAATTGCAGTAGTAACAAAGGCTAGTGGTGAATTTTGAATAAGTTTTGTTTTGGTAATGGGGTTGAGACGAAACATCTTTTTACACTGAAAAATCTTGCTTGGCTAGTAATGTTATTGCAATGTTTTCATGTTGTAGTAATTTATTTCTGCTGATGTACATCATGTGATTCAGTTACTTCAGTTAATGGTCCATTTGGAGCTTTCTTCGTCTGTTTGATTTTTCTGTCCCTTTCTCCAGCTTGGTTTTGTAGTGGATGGGTCTGCAACAACTCAAAGGGAATGTTTCAGTTTATGAAGTCCTCTGTTTCAGGAAACATAAGTAAAGTACTGGAAACACTTATTTACAATAGACTGTAAAATTCTCTTAATGAGCAGTTACCAAGTTGCAGAGGAGGATGGGTGAGGACTCAAACATTAATTAACTTCAGAGAGAGTTGAGGCTCAGAAGTGCCTGCTTGCACTTGGGAGCTTAAACCCGAAATCTTGGTGCTGAAGTAGAAGTGAGCTGTTAAAAAAACTCATTTTGCAGCACTGCAAGAAGATGGAATAAGGCCAAAAATAGTATTAATCCTGTGATCTTCACGGAATTAGCATGTTGTCCTTTCTTAAAGGCTAATGCATTTCACGTTTTACTTTTTCATGAGCAATTTGTCCGTTGTGCCAGCAGAGTTCAACAGAAGAGAAACAGAGGCTTGTAAACACAATAAACCCACTGGATACTCTACAGTGCCCAGTAAATCTCTCAGCTGTCTTAATTCTCCTGAATGTTGGGAAACGAGATGAAAATAATTCTCCGTTTACGTCTGAGCTCTCCCTTTGCATTTGGTCAGGGCTGAGCTTTCCAAGTCAGCATATGTGGTCCTCAGTTATAAACATTTCCCATTGTTGCAGGCTCAGGGTTTTGCAAGCTGGACATGATGGAAAACCTCACTCCCTGATAAGTTTTGCCCCACCAGCAGACAGCAGGAGGAAACATCCGTTTGTTCACTCAGAGCTATGAGAATTCAGGCTGATGAACAAAAGGATGAAACCGATAATTTCTGGTGCTCTTCTTGTCTTAATGGGATTGATTTATGTGGTATTTTGAACCTGAGTGCCTAACATGACATGGTTAGATCCAAACGAGCCTGAGGCAACAGCAAATCCAAGACAGTGGTGGCTTTGTGCTTTCTTAATTTACAAATTGGGGCCAAAGTACTTCAGCAGAACTCTGGATTCTTTTCTGTACAGAAGGGCAGCTACATTTGAAAAAAAAAATAAATATAACTGGTGGACCTTGTTGAGAGCATGAGTCAATTTAAGGGTTCCAAGCTGTAGATTTGTTTAATGGAATGTCAGGTTGGAAGGGACCTGAAGGATCACCCTTCAACCACCTGAGTGAGGAGAGCCTTTGCAGCGGAGTTGTCTCGTTTGCGTCGCAGGGCCTGTCCCAGGAAAGCAGTAACAGAAAGAGGAAAGGTTTGTTCCTCTCACCCCAACACGGCCAGACTTGCCTTTGGCCTTGGGTCACAAGCCAGGCGGGATCTGGGAGCCGGGCCCGGTCCTTGGGAAGGGTTTGGGTTCAGCAGGTGACCTGGTGAGCCGGGCAAGGCAGCGAGGAGAGGGCAGGGCTGAGGTGGTTTTGTCAGCCCCTAATCCAAGTGTCTGCCTGCAGCCTGCCAGGGCGGTGGCTGCCCTTCGGGGAGCCTGGGATGGAATTAATAGCGTGGAAATGACTTCTGAGGAGAGGGGATGGTGCTGCTGTTGCTCTCTTCAGGAGGGGACACTAAGGATTAAAGTTAAATGGCATTCTGAGCTCTAAAATCCTTGTCTATTAAAACCCGCTCGTTATGTGGTGCTCGCAGGTGAAAGTCCCTTAGAATTGTAAACTCCCTCTTCCTCCTCTGCTCAAAACCTGTTCCTTAATGATGGTTTCTAGTCCAGCTGATGCTGCTTGGGGAGCCCCTCCGTGGGGCAGTGGTTTGGGTTGGTCTTTGCTGGGGTCTGAGGTGCGGCGTTTCTCTGACGTTGCCGCTGAGCAGAGCTTGAGGTGCGGGGCTGCAGCCTGGGAGCATCACGAAATCGGGTCTCAGGGGTTGCCTGGTGCTCTTGGTGTGGCTTTGGCCCGGACACTCCGAGGTCAGTTGTGCCACCTGAGCGCTCGTCAGTCCTGTTCTGGTTGGTTCATTATCACACCTGGATTATCTCTTCCTTAAAAGCTGTTTGATGGTTCACGTCGTGTTGTGCTTGCCCTGCTTCATGTCGAAGTTGTGTAAAATGCCGGAGCAATCTGTCACGAGGCTGCATTTGGCTCTCCCTGTCCAAAAATTAAAAAGCCTTGACATAAGCAAAAAAAAAGAGGAAAATGTGCTTTAACAATTCCCCGTAGTTTCTGTGTAGTGACGCTGCAATGCTTGAGATGATGAAGAGTGTTTGTGGTGGAATCCTGGGACAAAGAGCTGAAGCCAAATAAACATTTCAGAGCAGCTTCTCAGTTTGTGGATGTAGGTTTATAACAACTGATAAATTTGCTGGGGGGCTGTGCAAGATCAAAGTAAAAGTTGTTTATGATATTTCGGGGATGAGAGGAAAGGAACACTACAGAAGACACAATCTGCTTGTCCCATTCTTCAGTGTTTATAATATCACAGTCCATGCTGGATACTTCTGTCGCTTTAATTTCTATCCCAATCTGGAGTTTGTTGCCTGGGACCTGGAGAATAAAGAAGAAAATATAACTGTTTATGCTGGGACTTACACATTAAAAAGATAAGCATGCAGAGACATAATTATCTTTTTTTTTTTTTGGATCCTGTATAGCTCTGGATTTTTTCCTGATTAATTCCAAGATGACAGTGAATGGATTTTCTTCTAATATTTACATTTTATTGTTTGTGAATAAAGCATGCTACTATTTGAACTGAAGGACAAGAGTTGAATACTGGCAAGCAGCTAAAGTAGGGAATTAGGCCAGTTTTGCCTCATTTTCTTTCTCCAAACTGTTTGGGTTTTTGATGTTATCCTAGAATTTAGTAGAAGTCAGTTTCTTGTTTGTTTAGTTTAAGTGACTGCTCAATACTCCAGGCACCACTGGCTCGTGTCAGGTGAAAGCAGAAGCGGGGGTTTTGAGCTGCTTTTAGGCAGTCCACTCATCTTTATCTTTGATTCCTCTTACAAATAGTTGAGGTTCCCTTTTATTGCCTTTTCCAGTTTCTGTGCAATTTCCGGAGATAACACCACGGGCCTAAGAAAAACCTTCGGGATGCATGTTGGTTGTAATAATGTACAAGATAACATGTAATGAAATGCATTTCCTCTCTGGGGGTGGATATAAGTTCTGTTTAATTGCACATTGAATTTCTGCTCTTTGCTTGAATGTTATCTTCATTCCAGCCCCCCGCCCGGTTTTGTGCTCAGCTTGCACTGGTGACTTTGTTTAGTCTAGAGATCCTAAAAATTGCTCCAGACTTGAATCGATAACAGTTTTATTATGATCTTAGCGTGGTTTCTGGTCCTTTTAAGCCGTTATATCAATTTTATAACGTGTCTTTGGATATTTGCACTGAAGGGACTGTTGAACTTAGAGGGGAGGGAAGGTGAAAATCTCTAATGGTCGCAACCAGTTCATGATCTTTATTGTTGTTTATACTAAACCAGCTCATTCTATTGTCAGTATATAAAAGGCTTTTAAAGCTTTTTTTTTTTCTTCTCCCCAGGAAGCGTTATGAAAATTTCTGTTGGGCTTTGTCAGCCTGTGTTGAAATTTTTGCTTGAATGAGCATCAGTTTTGTTCGAACCTGAAGTAAGGTCAGGAGATTTGTCAGAGCTCTTGTCAGTGACCTGCCACTGAAAGAAGCTCAGAATCCATGCGGGAAGTGCTGCTTACCTCGAAGTTTAACCTTGCTGCAGCCAAAGGAATAATTTCCATTCGATTTAAGAGCTATTTGATCAATTTTTCCTTATCAGAAAAGACTGGATCCTTTCCGAAGCAGTTGCCCGGGTTCAGAATTGCTTGGTTTGAGGCCACGTGTTTGTCTGAGGTGGTTTTGTTTTAGTACTTGGTAATAAACTTAAGGGATTTACACCTTGAGGTGGGTGGGAGAAGCTTGGGCTTTGGTGACCATTCCTTCCATGGAAAACCTGGGTGGGGGGGATTTAAAGCATCCATGGCCTGAGGTAATTCTGTGGCTGTGCTGGTGAGTGCAGCGTGGGGGACTGGTGTGATTTTTAACATTTTTCCTTTGGAGAAGCGTGTCCATCCTCCAGCTCCGTTCTCTCAGGGCAGTGCCAAATGCAGAGCCTCTTACTAAAGCCACTGTGGGGGGATTCACGCGCAATATTTCTCCGTGGAAAGCAACCCTGGAATTATTTCTGGCACCTTTTCCCTGCGTGTGTAAGCCCGTGGCTCGTGTTTTTGTCGCGGACGTGTGGAGACGCAGCTTTCGCCGTAGGTTATTTTGTGGGATGGTGTATGTGCTGCCCATCCGTAAATTTGAGGAGGGGGCCGTCTTGCTTTGTTTTCAGCCCGTTGGGGTGACCTGTGACCTGCTGCAGTTGAGTGATAAAACTGTGACTTTCCCTGTACCTCCACAGCGGCTCAGGATTTTCCTGTCACGGTGCGATGATGTACAGGCAGGGCTGTGTGATTGTGGTTTTTCACGTTCACTGCCGAAGGCCGGAGCGCCCCTAAGGCAGGCACACTTTCTGAATGAAAACGAATCTAATTTATTAGCGTGCAGGTAACTCTTGCCACGCAGCCAAGACTTAGATAGCGCCTCAGTTCGGGCAGAAGTTCCCGAGCTGGCACGGGGCATTTGGCCTTGCACCATCTGCGAAGCCCGCACTCCCGATTTTTCTGCTGTTGCCATGGGCTGCAGACTCAGACAGGAAATCATGGTAGGATGGGAAAGGGTCCAAAATACACACAGCCAGTATAAGGTTTGCAGTTAAAAGAGGGTTTCAGAGAACAGGCTATCTGTTCTGCTCGCCAGGCAGGGCGAAGCAAAGCTGCCTTGTGTGCGCGCGCGCCCGCGCGCTTTAAATGTCTTTTTATATTTTATGCCCTCGTTTTTTCAAGAAGCTTGAATTTTTTCCACGTACAGTAACGTGCGTAACTTCAAATGATCCATTTATATTCGAGGGGCCCGATTCAGCCCTCGCTTAATTGGTCATGCTGGGCTGCAAGGAGAGTGAAACAGAGGAGAGAGGAGTAACCACACGGAGCTCGGGGCACGTCAGGCAAAAGAGCTGCCCCTGCCTCCCCTTCCCGCAGACTCATTTTGGGGGTTTAGTTCTATTTTCAGGGATCAAGGCCTGGCTTCTGTGCACTAAAGAGCTCTAGGGGGCTGTGTGTGTATGGCCCCCGAAGTGACAGGGGTGCAGGTGGTGTTTGGTTAGTGGAGCGGGGTCGCTTTCTAGCCCTGGGTAGATCACTGGGTCAGAGTTGTTCATGCGTTTTCTTTGAGCTGTGGGTTAAAATAGGGAATACTGGAGCGATTTGCTTTGGAGAGCAAACAGTTTTCTTATCTGCCCGTGAGAGATAAGCACAATAATCTGTGTGTAATGAACTGCACAGTCTGCAAAGCTTCCAGTGTGTCTGAGGAGTAGTGTAAGACTGGTCAGCTTATGCTCCCTTGACAGCTGGAGGGAGAGGGTAATTTCTCCAGCAGTTCCTAATTTAATTTTTGTAAAGGAGATGCTCCTTAACTGAAATTTCCAACAAATCCACACTGAGCATCATGCTTGGGAGGAGGCATTCTGAACAGACAGAGCAGGAGCTCAGCAAACTTCTTGTGGTAAAAACCTGCTTTGAAACTTTCTCTCCCTGGCCCGTCTGTGGTTTTTAATTCTGACTGAAGGGAGCCATATAAGAGGGTGGTTTGTTCTCCGGGCGTTTTCCAATTTGGCTTGTGTATGTAGTCCCTATCCAGCTGCTTGGAAGAAAGGAACTGTGAAGAGGAGTAAGGTGAGCTCTGTGTGTTACACAGCCAGACAGTGCTGGATGCACTGGTGATGTATCTCTCAAGAATGAGACTGGAGCTACCAATTAATCTCATTGAGAAATTAAATAACTGGGAGTGGGTTTAACCCTGGGCCTGGCATCAGCGACGGAGGCAGTTTATTTCACGGCCCTGTATCCTCCAGTAACTGCTGCCTTTTTTATGTGCGATATCGTGTCAGAAAGATTTGCTGCTTTTCCTTTTTGATTTTATTGAGATCTGACGGGAGACAGTGTTCCAATGGCAGGCTGTCTCAGCCAAGCCATCTGCCTGAGCCCTCAGCGGCGCATTGTATTCCTGAAAGAGCATTCTAGTGAAACATCCCAATTCTGAAAAGTTTTGAGCTGATTCTACGTTAAAAGAAGTGATCCAAAAAGCTGCTGGTGATTTACATGTGAACGCTGCCAAGTATTTCTCTGATGAGAGTGCATAACAAAGGAGTGCTCGAGTGGTTGAGTAAGGCTGATTGGAACAATCTGTTGTGGGCTACAGCTCTTTCTGGTGCTCCACAATGGTGAGAAGCTACTGTCACTTGTATTTGCAAGCTGTATTTTGCTTAGAGGTACGAGACCTTTTGTTGTCAGGTCCCTTGAGCCAGTTGTGGCGGGGGAGAGACAATATTTCTCGCTTTAAAATATTCATGGAGCTTGCGTGGGCTGGCTTCAGCTGACTTTGTCACCCAGAGTGATTTCTAGAAGACGACAGAGAAGTTGTATTTGATTCGTCTTAATTAGGGCTTGATAGACACATTCTAATTTGACTTCTGGGTCTGAATATGGATCTGCATTAATAATCGACTGCTCTCCTAACCTTTTTGTTCTCAGCTGTTACTGAGGAGTTTGCTCAGGGAGTAGCTGGAAAAATGTGTAGTATTTGTTGTGTGGGACTGGTTCATCTGAGGACACTTCCCTGTTGTTCAGGGACGGCAGGTTATTTTCTGGGCTTGTTCTGTGATGAACAGCACGAGCTTTCGGAGACTCGTGTGGGAGTGATTTCTTCCACTTTTTTTGGGGATTTGCTGTTGAAATGAGGCAGGTCATAGAAAGCAGCTGCTTGTTTTGGACCAAAATCAGCATAACGCATTAAAGAACTCATTAATCACTTAGCTTGACCTTCATTTATTGTTAAAAAAAATCCTTACTGCATCTCTTGTACATTTTGAAATGCCAGGGATCCTAAGACATATGTTGTATATTCAGATCTACAGGTTAAGAGCATCAAATAGAATTACACTAGCAGTGAAACCAGATTCCTGTTGAAGTATTGGCTCTCCTTTTAGTAATTTTTTAGGAGTGTGAGGTGACTGTACAAATACTTGCACAAAGAATTGCTCTGAACTCTCATCTTGTGTCAATTTTTGTCCTGGGATAGTGGCTTCTTCCCTTTGCTCAGCTTTGCCAACACAAAAGCTTTCGTTTTCCTAAAAGTCTTTCAGGAGAGGGGAAGAAAAGATATATTAACCAGCTTCTGCATCTCCTCTCCCCTCAAAAATCCCAGTGCTTATTTTACAGCAGGACTTAACTCTGTAGTTAAACCCCTGAGTTCCTTGGGGATGTCTTTCTTATATATCCCCCTGTGTAGTCCTAATGGCATGAGAAGAGTTTACTACATTATAATCGTGTTAACTTGTGACAGAGTTGGGTTTTTTTGAGGGCTGGGAGTAAATGGATCAGCCATTAAAGCCTAGTTTGGAGACAGAGGAAAGGATCAGTAGATTTGGCCAGAAACCTGCTCTGTAGTTGTCTAATAATACAATTGTCTCTTCCCGCAAGCCCAAACGGGGTCATAACCACAGGACCGAGCTTCCATTCAGCCTTTGAGGGGGTACTCCAGCAGCATTTTGATTTTATTGGGAGGGTACGGTCAGGTTTGTGTGGTCGTTAATGTAGAGGAGTTCATAAAACTGGCCTTAATTGGCTGGAAGGGTTAGGAAAGCATGAGGTGAACCAGAATGAGATCTCTTGGGGTCTGAGTTGTGCCTCCTCTTAAAACACGCATGGCTTGGCACAGTGAGTAGCCGGAGCCGAGAGCGACGTAGTATTAATTTTGTTTGAATAATGGCATTCATGTGCCTATGCTAATGAGCCTGTTCCGCTGCCCGTCCTGCAGATTGTGGCCTGGACTCTGAGCTTGTTTCACATCCTTCATGGCTTCCTTCTGCAGGAGAGCCCGTCTTGATTCCCAGTGATGTCACGGATCAGAACCTGACCTTGCTGCACTGCTTTTCCCCACGACTGTTGTGCAGCAATCCCACAGCTGTTCGCCGATTATTATTATTATTTTTCTTTTTTCTTTCCCAATTGGCTGCTTTGGGACACATTATTCTTCGGCCTCAACTTCCTAGTGCCAAGCCATCAGCCACTCTCTGGTAACAGCATTCAGGCAGCGGTGTTGAAGGCTCTAAGTACTGCTGAAGTGTTTGGGTTTGCTCAAAACGTCCAAGGAGTATTAGGTTGATTTTTTTTTTATTTTTATGGGTGGGGAATTACGTGCTTCCTTTGCCCCTCTCTGTTCCTCAGCTTATGACAAGCTAAGACAAAAGCAGAATTTAATAAAGGAGTGAAGTGTTTCGAATAGGAGTATCTTGTAGGCTTTTTGTCACGGGTATGCTCTGTTCCATTCAGCATTAGGGAAGTTGCACGCACCATGTGTTTTGGGGTTTATTTGGGCTTAGGGGGGGATTTTTCAAGGATTCTTGAGTAATTCATTGTGGAAGTACTGTGAGCTGATGAATTAGACCCAAGAAAGGGTGGGAGGAGGAATACAAATTAATACTTGAGGAGTTGGAAATCTCAGCTGCACTGCACCTTAGCATCACTGAAATGCTGGTTGGGCTTTGCTCCTGGAGGTTGTTTGGTCCAGTTCCACTTCTGGTTGGACTCCTGCCAGAACTACATCAGCTGAGCGATGGCTTTGCACCTCCAAATCTTGAAGACACCCCTGTGGTAGATCCCACGGCCTCTCTGAGCAACCTGCTCACTTTTTTAGTGAAGAAGTTTCTCCTGATGTCCGGCTTGAGGCTCCTGAGCCACTGTTGGTGCCAGTGCCCACCGTGTGCTGCTCCTGAGAAGAATCTTGACTCCATGAATTTTGTAGCTACCCTTCAGAGAGTTGTAGGTTCTTTCTCAATTGGCCTTTAGTGTCCTCAAAGCCAGACTCTCCAAGCCCAGCTCCCCCACCCTCACCCTCAGATGTTCTCTGCCTGGAAACATCTCCTGGTCTCTCTGCAGTTTATCCACATTTCTCTTGAAGTGGGGAGCCTAAAAGAGTGTTCCCCACAAACCTGCTGAGGCTGCTCATGGAGGGATTGAGCAACGGGGACCTCAGGATCGGCTCCTGTTCTCTGATCTTTATCGTTATTCTGTGGTCTGCTCTGATCTCTGCCTCACCTTGAGTGCAGGGAGGCCCTTCAGGTTGGAAAAGTGCTGCTGAGTTCTGTGGTTGGGGCCGTGACTTTGTGAGCAGTGGAAAAAAAGTATGGGAAAAAGAGAAGTTTCAGATGTAGAGTTGTCATTCTGCCGGAGCTCGAAACTGAGAGAGCCCTTTGGAGTTTCCAGAGAGAAATGACTTCATTTCGTGACCTGAGCTGCTTGCTGCCATAAGCAGGAGTTCTTGAGTTCCTTTGTACCCACTGGTGCAGTCAAAATCGTCTTGAAGTTAAAAAAAAACAAACGCAAAACAAAAATGAAAAAGCCACCGCACCCAAAAAACTCCCTGAAAACCCCAGCAAGAAATCAAACCAGCGAAAATCCTTCAAGTCTTCTGTGTAGCAGTTGAATATCGTGGAGTTTTTTTTGCAGACTCACCTGAGTTAGAGCTACTGCAGTGTGTGAGAATATCAGTATTTTCCCTGTCCAGACACCTTGACAACCGAGGGTTTGAAGTCTGGCTGTGTGAGTCTGCTTCTGCCTGAGATCTGGTCTCAGGTTTCAGTGCTTGTTTCCTTTTTTTTCCTTTCCTTTCCTGTCCCTCGGACACTGGAGTTGAAGGCACACAACCTGCCTGATGATTTTAAGCTGTGGAGATGGGAAAGAAGGTTACAGCACGCTCTGTTTTGTAATTCTTTATCTCTGGCTGCCCTTTCCAAATTCAGTCACTTCCGTGGAGGCTGCCTCCATGTGCCTGGAGAATTAAGTCACTCTGTGCGAGTGGAGAAGTGAGAAGCAAATATTTTGGTTTCTCTACCCGCTGCATTGTGGAGCTTTCGCAAACCAAAGGCTCATTCAACATTTCTTTGGAAAAATGTGGCCCTCAACACTGCCTGCCCAGGAAAACAGGTACGGGATTATGTTTTAGTCTTACATAACCCTTAAAAAACATAACGTCACCACCGAAAATTACACACCAATAATATAAAAGCAAGCAGTTGAAGAGGGTTTTATACCAATTAAAATAGCAGTGCTGGTGACTGTGCAAGTTTCAGTGTAGCCACGCTGCTTTTCTTCCAGCTTCCATTTATTTTGCTTCTAGGGTTATAAACTTTGGGAGAGAGAGAGGGGGATGGAGACGGTGACACTGAAAAGTAATTCTGTCTTAACTTGTTCAGCTCTTGAGCAAAGCTCTTAAACCTCGAGCGTTTGAAGTAATTAGTAAAAATAACTGATAAGGGTTGTAACTTTGTCTCCCGTGGAAATGTTGAGCTTGTGCTGAACCTTTCCTTGAAGAGGCTGGATCCCATTAGGCAGCAGCGCCATTCCTGCGTGCAGGGCTCCCTTCGAGGATGGGAAAAGGTGAGAAAAGAGTAGAGACTTCTTTTTTGGCATAATTAAAAAACTCTGGAAATGTCAGCAGAGATAATGCTGCCCAGTGGGGTGTAGACTGCAAATATTGGTCTGTCCCGGAGAACAGCGTTCTCCCGTCTGGAGCAGTGGAACTAAATTGGGTTTGGTGGCAGCAAGAGGGAAACTTGCTCCCTGCACACAAATTCGTGTCTGTCGTGCTCTAATTGAAGTAAACCCCCTGTGAAATTGCTACCCAGAAATGACCTCACCGAGGCTGTTTGCTCAAGCTCTTGGCAATCAGTTTTGAATACTTAATGCAGTAGCCAGAAAGCGGCAAAAAAAACCCCCGTGTGCTAGAGAATGAACGAGGTGCTGGTGTTGTCCATTGCGCCAAAATGCTCTCGAATTCCTCTCTGCTTTCAGTTGAAAAAAATAATTAAAATGGTATTTTAATGTTGCATTTATTAGTTACACCCTGCCACGTGAAATCCAAAGAAATGGCTCTGTCTAGATGCTAAAAATGCCAGAGGTTAACTGCGCTTCAGCATTTCACATTAATCCGAGTAACTGTAGTGAGCTACTTAAATACAAACATTAGGGAGAAAAAAAAAAATCCTGCACTACTCTTGTTGCCAGTGTGACTTTGAATTTAGGTAATTTCATGCATGCAGAGGTAGGCTTTATTTTTCCTTCATCGGCTAAAATAACAATAAAGCTCAACTCGGTATATTTATTTAATGAAACACAGGATCCCTGCCCTGATGGTTTTAATCAGTCCCCTCGCTATGTGGTAATTAGGGGTTCTCTCCCATGGTTCTGGTTTTACTTAACTTTCAGAATGTGCAGCCAGTTGAAGTTTCCAGAGATACTTGCAACTAATGTTGCCTCATTTACATGCAGATTATCCAGAGGGGACCCTTAAACACACGCTCACGTTACAGAAACGCAGCCCCTTTCAGCACTTTCTTACTCAGGGAGCAGCGTTCTCCAGGAAAATTGTTATCTTTTGTCAGGAACTAATTCATTCCACTGGGCGGGATGTGACCAGCCCTTTGATTCCTCGAGCATACGGAGGATTCGGAAGCTGGAGGTGGCTCCGAGCCAGGTTTGCCTGTGTCCCGATGGATGCAGCTCTGCTCGTTCAGGAGAGCATCCCTGGAATCAGGTTCAGGCTGCGCATCTGTCGCGGGCAAGCCCCGTGTTAAACACGGGTCGAGAAATGGGATTTTTACTGACCAGACAGAGCCTGCCAGGGCTCCTCATCTTTTTGTTTAATAACCAGCTCCCTTCAAGGGACCTGAGAAATGTTGTGTTTGTGTCTCTAACTGTGCAGCTGGGTGCCATTTGCTCCCGGCAGCTACGGAATCGCTGGAGATGTGAGGAAGTAGAGCAAATAGAGAGCATTTAAAGCTCTCTAAAACAGCTTCCCTGCATAATGTGTGATGTTAAAATACTAGGTGGCAGTTCGGTCCGGCGTAAAAGTTTTATTGGTGTGAGTTTGAGCCAGCCACGTTATTCAGGAAGCCACGACTGAGCTCTCAAGTCATCTGAAACGTGTGCTGGTGTAAAACCCTTTTTATAAAGCCATACAACCCTGAGCAGGCTCCCCGTGTGACTCGTCATCCGTGCCCTGGGATTTGGCTGGTGGGATGTTTGGGCTGCTGGTTTGTACCAGTGCTCTGCTTGTAAATCCAGACAGGAGCGAGCTTCTCCCAGTCCCAGGATCACGGGGAAACCGCCTCTGCGTTGTGCTGAAAGCTATTAATTAAACATTTCTCATTGCAGAACCGAGCCTTGCTGCTGGTTCATTTCCCTTCCCAAGTATTAGGAGGGAATTTGTGGAGTTTTACCCAGCACACCATGCACTTACACGTTTCTGATCCCGCTGTAGTTGTGTCTGGTGTCTTTCCTAAAAGCGCAAATATCAAGAAGCCTTCCCCAAAATGTGACCATTGAAGGGATGACACTGAGACAGTTCAACTGGAGTTTTGGATTGCAAGGGGCAGGGGGGGAAATGTTCTCTTTTATAGCTTTTATCGCAGAATAAATTAATCTGAGAATAAATTAATCTGAGATTAAAACACTTGGGTTGCAAATACAAGTCAGTAGCTGGAGAGATTTGGGGTCAGAGCTGGGACAACTGGCTCAGGAGCATTGCTCCCCAAATGTAGATATACACCCAGGTGGTTTCAAAGGTCCTGTGTCACAAATATCCCCCTGCTCCCCTTCTTGGGAATACTGGAAATTGTGAAACACCCTCATAGCAGAAAGGCAGTGTTAGGATGAAGGTCTGTCGTGTTCTGAAGGCAGTGGGATCTCTTGTTATTTGTCTGAAAAGCTGTTCAGATTCTGAGCTAAATAGGTCTTTCCAGGCTTCTGCGCTCACTTCTTTGATCTGGTTTGGCACTTCTCTCTTTCATTCTGTTGTAATTTTTTTTTTCTTTGCAGCTCAGCTGCTCTTAATCACACCAGCTCATGAATTTGGGTGTGTAGTTTAGCTCTGACTTCGAGGGGGTTCATCTTTACATTTCTACCATAAGTAACAAACCCAAGAAACTGGGTAAAGTGCTTTAAACAGTTTTGAAAGGAAGGCCTGCCACAGTGCATCGTGAGAAACCTGTTTCACTGCTACCAGTAACAGTCTGTTCACAGCAGCTTGACTTTAAACTTACACTTGCTGCCCACAAAAACCCCATACACTTAAAGCAAACGTAATTCTCCGTCGTGAAGAAGACGTGGATGCGCAAGTTCTTCTAAGAATGTGGCCGTGGAAGAGCTGTGCTGTGGTTTGGAAACCCAGCAGGAGGTGGGCATTGCAAAACAAATTGCTCAGAGTTCTTCCTTCATTCTCCTCACCCAAGGCAAAAAAAAAAAAAAAGGGAAGGATGACCAAGAATGAGAATTATTATGAGCAAACAGGAGGAAACCCAGCGCTGAATGGATTTACTGGAATAGCAGTACACTGTAGTAGCATCCCATGAAGAGTGTGTAGGTGAGTGGGGGGGACTGGGGTGTCCCCTGCTTTCCTGAGGGATCAAATATTATCCCTGCTTTTATGTTGTCTGGTTGGCCTGTTGTTAATACTTGGACGCATTCAAAAGATTTCACACCTCTCCAGGTTTGTCCATGGTTTTTCTAGGGGAAGGTAGCTGTGGATGGAAGATTGTGGGCGAATAAATGCGACAAGGTTTGAGAAATGGGATCTGCGTTCACTGCTGGGGTGGTTCTGTGGGAGAAGGAAAACTAATCCCATTGGGGGGGAAAAAAAGGAAAAGGAAAGCAGATCCCTTTATGGAAATAAAGACACCTATGGGATAGATTTTTCTTTTATTTTGAGTATCTTTTTTCTTTTTGAGCGAGGTGTGACTTTATTGTAGTTGAAGATCGCTGCTAATTAGTACGACACCATACCCATTATATTGATGTGGCACTGAAAATTCAATTAACTGTCCAAAACCACCTTTCAAGTCCGTATTAAAGCTGGGATTGAATTCTGGATGTCCTGGCTGGTTTAAGTGTTGAGTTTTTGTGCTCCCCTCGTGTGAAAGTTGAGAGCTTAGGATTCCAGAGGATGAGTTGCACTTGGCACTGCACCAGTTGATGATGGGAATCTTTAGCAGCGACTTTGTGCCATGAGCATCAAGCCTTCAGTGAAAATAACCACCAGACCTCAGTGCAGTAAAAATCACTGATGCTTGCAATAAATTCCACAGCCTCTCTGAACTGCTTGCTCTCATCTGATGCTTTCTCTCCAGCCTGGCAGGCTGGGACAGTCATGAAGAAGAGCAGCGAAAATGCAAATAGCCGGTGAACTCGGGGGATTTCCGTTCCGCTCAGCTGTGGCATTCTGTCACACTGAAATTCCCTGTATCGTGGTGGAATATTCTGAGGAATACCCTCCGTGCAGTCAGCCCCGTTGGGGTGGAATTTCCGTGCTGGAGGAGAGCAGAGTGCTGGGAAAGCTCATTGCAGAACACGTTGGGGCAGCTCCCCAGCAGCGACCTCCACGTGCCCGCCTGGAGACAGACGCTGGCTCTGCCCAGCAGCTTCTGCTTTCTGATAAGCCAAGGTGGTTTCCTTGTCACACATGGTGGGAAGGTCTCTTTCTCTTTCTCTCTCTGAAGCTCAGCCATCTGTTTTTGGATTCGGGTTGCATCGCGTTGGTGGTGACTCTGCTGGGTACGTCAGAGGCTGTCATGGTTCTTTTTTAAAGTGTTCTCCAGCTGAGCAGAATTAGGGCATACCAGGCACATGAGGAAAGCCTCTCTTTTTCCCTTCTAGTTCTATGGAAAAGGTCTGTGGGTTCTTTGGGTGTTTGTGCAGGTCCCCAAGTGTTGCAGGCAGCGTCGAGGTGGAGGAGATGACACACAAGAATTTGTGTGCTGCTTCGACCTCCCACCCTGCTTACAAAACACTGCAAGGGCTCCAGCCTCACAGAAATAAGCCTATAAAACTTATTATTATAATAAATAACTTGGGATTTTTATAAAGCGCTTGTTAGCGTTCTGCAAATACCACGTAAGCTTTGTAGAGCTTACTAAGGCAGAAGATAGTGCAAGTTTAAAACAAAAAGAGAAATTCAAAATGTGTGCAGAAGTGGTCAGTTTAAAATGGCACCAAAAAGTGGCAAAACTGGAAACAGTCCTTGAATTTGAGTGGACGTTGTGGTGCTGTCTAATGGCCGGATGTGCTGTTCGTGGAGGACTTCTGCCCGTTCATCCAGGATTGAAGCAGAGGTGTCCTGGATGTGCTGTGAGGCTGCAGCAGAGTTCTGGAGTTCTCAGAGCAATCCCAGGACCGCGTGAATTTACAGCCCACAAAGAGTGGAAGGGGGGACACGACACAGCAAAGTATCTTCAGCATCCCGCTCCATCCCCAGACTAGAATTTGGGATTCCATCTTCCTGGAATTCCTTTGGGTGCTGCAAGTTTATTCGAGGGTGGTCTGTTTGAGACTCTGTGCCACGCTTCGGCCCTGGAGCGCTGACTGTTCATTTCAAGGAATTACTCTGGTTAGAGGTTTTGCAGGGAATTTTGCTGGAGAGAGATGCTCCTGCAGCCGAGTTGAGAGTGGGAACTGCCTTCTCGGGCTGAGCCAGCTCTCAGAGCATCACACATGATTTGGTTGCTGAACTCCTTTCCATGCTGAAAGTGAAATCCCAGTCTGTTTCAATTTGGTCCTTCCCAGGAGGGGGGAGAGTTTTTCTTTCTTTTACAGCCCTCTGGTAGATGCTGAAGGTGAGGGAAGATGCATCTCCTACTGCATTTTTCTTTATGGGTGCTGTATGGAGTTCATTACTGTCTATTTTATAAAACTTTACCAAAAAAATAATCAATCCCATGTTGTTTTTATGGCCCCTTTTAGAACTGCTACACAATTCAGTGTTACATTAAATAAGAACTGGTTTAGCATAGATAAAGCAGCTTCTGTCATTAATCAGATGGGAATATTATTTCTTATTTTAATTATGAATAGAAAATTCCAAAGGTCTGAGGAAGTTCACTAGCATAACTTAAATATAAAACAAAAAGTTGTGATTTATTGCTTTCAGATCAGGCCCTGACTTTACCAAATGGATCTGGTGTTCATCTGAGCTCCAGTGGTGTATCTGAAATTAGCATCTGGGCCTGTATCTCTTATCTACAAAGAAACCTGTTTTAAACAATGGCCCTTCAGACCAGTAAAAATTAGTTAGTCAGTAAACTTGGTTATTTAAGGTAAAAATCAAGTTCTGCATGGAAATTTAGGCTCGTTCCATAAATATGTGTGACCATAAATTTATCTGCTTGAGTAAACTTGTAACAACAGTCCTAAATTAGACATTTTAAAGAACAGCTTTTACATAAGTCACGTTAAACCTCTGGAAATGTTATTGATTTATGAGCGGCTGAATTTCCTTGTTGCTAAATTTGTTCTAAAATGGCTCTTCCTCTGGAAAAAAATCATTTTCAAGCGTTAGCGTTGGGCTCGCTGGTTCTGCGTAAGCTGTGGGCTGGATTCGTCCTGGTGTGCCTTGCAGAGCTGGTCCAACACCTTCGGGTGTTCCTGCCACGAGGCAGGACAGGACTTGAGTGTGGATCTCTCCACCCCCTCCCCAGTCTGCCTGGTTACCCTGGGCACCCAAGTGCTCTTCCAAGGAAAACGGGAGTTTCCAGTAGAGTTACAGCGGCGGGGTTGGGAAAATGGGAGTGCGGGGAGTCCCTGGAACGGTGTTGGTTTGGGGTTTGGGCACGACTGATGGGTGAGGACCAAGTGGGGCCAATGCCAGCACAGGAGAGTGGTGACACCGGAGCATTCCATATCTGTGGATAGGATTTTGGCATTCAGATTTGTGGTTTTGTCTTCTACAAGGAAAGGAGATGGTCATGAGAGTATTTTCCAAGCAGATCCCAGTAAATAACACAAATATCTTAACGAAAGGTAATTGTCCCTTATGGAGGGGGGAAAGTTTCATTTTCATCACTGCAAATTGAAACCGTGTTGGAGGTGGCTGCTTGCAACAGAGGCCAGGCTTGGCTCTGAGAGCTGAGCTTGTCCTTTCCTGGGCAAAGCTCTGGGAGTGCAAATCCTGCCCTCCCGACGTGGGTGGCACCGGCGTCGCGCTGGGTTGGTGCTGCTGCTGGGTTGGCATCCCAAAGCAAGCAGCACCTGTGCCCAGGTGCAGCAGGAGAGCCCTTGGTACCTGGCATCTCCTCCTCCTCCTCCTCACGCCCCCAAATCCAGACTGTTGTGGCCTTTTTACGGGTGTCTCCCAGCTGGATGTTTCCCCTAGTGAAAATTTCTGGTGGGATTTTTTTTTTCCCCCCCATCGGCTGGAAGTTGAAGAACAGAAAAGTGCAAAAAGGCCTGATCTGTGCCCTAAGAACACTGCTCTGGCTCTGTACCCACTGTGAGAAGGAGCAGAGCTGTTGAAGAAGAGCTCATCGTTGCTTTAAAGTAATTTTTCAAAGTGGAAACACTCCTGGAGCGTTAACCTGAAGAGTCAGGTGCTGGTGGAAGTAAAACGGAATGGAACACTTGCACCAAAGCAAGTCAACTGCACCACCCAGCTGGATCTTGCTTTGAAATTCATGAGCTCTAAGTTTTGTTCTTGTAACTTGAACTGAGGTTTGTAGGTTGAGAGTTTTTCCAGGTGGGGAGTGCCACGCGAAATAAGCAGTGGGAGAAATTTGGTAAGGCTGTCTTAAAACTGAAGAGATGGAGTTGCCCTGCATTTGTCAGGGTTGGTCCCAGAAGGAAAAGAGCACCCAGAAAGTTGTCCCCATTCATGCCATGGTTTGATGATGAATACTAAAGCTCACACACTGTAAACCCTGGAATATAACCACTCTGCAGTTGAGGGGGAAAAAAATATGATCTTTCAGAACGTTCTTAATGCCAATGAACAAAGAGAGAAGATCAAAGCCAACCAATCAACCCCATTTTTTTGTTTTATTGAATTGATTTCTAAAGGCCCCCGTTACTATAGTAACTCCAGGAGGTCTTTTAATTACAAAATTTGTAAAAACGCATCAATTATTCAGAACTGCTTGGTGGGTGGGGAGGGGGAACAGTGGCACGAATGGTTTTAAAAAATATGTAGGAAAATTTGCAAACAAAGCTTGACAGACTTCCCACAAAGCACACCAGGGGCTGACACACCATCAGCACAAACACGCTGAGTTCAAGTTCTCAGCGAGTGATCCCCTGGGAGGGGCTTCCCCTTTGGCTAAAGAGAGACAAAAGAAATCCCCGTCCCTCTCCATATCAAGCACTTCCCTCTGCACAGATACAGATGGCAGAGCTTGTTCTTTCTGTACCCTCCGTTTAATTACAGTGTATCTGAGTGGAGCCCGGGTGTTATCACGTTAATTAGCAGTTTAGGGAAC
Source organism: Mystacornis crossleyi (assembly GCA_013400655.1). Classification (NCBI taxonomy): domain Eukaryota; kingdom Metazoa; phylum Chordata; class Aves; order Passeriformes; family Timaliidae; genus Mystacornis; species Mystacornis crossleyi. The sequence goes on along the minus strand of VYZQ01040471.1, from coordinate 21,419 downwards.
TGCTCACTCCTGGGAGTGTGGAATTCCAGTGGAACACCAGTGCGTGTTGCAGGTACTGAGCTCTGTCGCAGAGGAGTCATTGAGCAATAACGAGCACCTTTCAAATAATAATTGCATTGAAAATAGATGCTGTCATCTTTTATCATCAGGTGCATTTCCAGAATGGATTTATACTCCAAACAGACTTATATTTATGATAGCAGAGCAGAATTGGAGACACCACGTGAGCAGTTTCAAAGTGCCATCTCTTGGCTTGAATCCGTGCTGAGCTGATGGATTTGGCAGAGCTGCTGGAGCTGTGGGAGTCCCTGACACCCCTTAGGAATGCAGTAGTGAAATCTGGGTTCTGATTCTAATCTCTGGATTGCATTTGAGTTTTAGCCCAAACCCAAGTGGCTTTGCCTGTACTAAACTACTCCACTTGCTTGGCTGTGTTGGGAAGAGTCTGCTTCTCTTGGAAGCTCTCGCTTTGTAGCTTTCCATTGTAATTCATTTTTCTGCTTACATGCTCCCTACTTGTCCTCTGTATGTCAAAACCTGTTTGCTTTTATGGCGTGGCCAGGGTTTAATCCTGCATTTCATATTGTCTGTTCCATTTCTGCAAGACTTGGACCCTCTGAAAGTAATTGGAAGCAGCGTGGACCAAGAAGCCTGGATTCTGTTAAACTCTACTGTGCGAGTGCAGGGGGGAAAGAAAAAGATTTCAAAAAAAAAGATCATCCTAATTCATATGATGGTTTGGGTTGGAAGGGGCCATAAAGACCATCTTGTTCTCAACCCCCTGCCATGGGCAGGGACACCTTCCACTAGACCAGCTTGATTTATTTTCACTCTTGAAGAAACTAGTCCGTGTCCAGTGTTGGAAGTGATAGGAATAAGGAGTTACTATGCTGTATAAAATCATCATGGGCATGGATACCACTCTGACCCTGGTAATTAGCACTTCTCTCTCAGCCTCTTCATTAACCCCTGGTGGTAACACTGCGGTTTGAAGTGCGTGTGTGGTTGTAAGGCACGACTGGGGTTCAAAGCAGGTTTGGTGAGGTTTGTTTTCATCCTTGGAAAGGCATCCCTAATATGTGCTGCATGCAGAGATGCGGGTTTTGAGCAGAGACATCCCAGGAGCTCAGCGGGAGGTGAAGCTGAACTTTTCCTTGTCGAAGGCCTGGGAACAACTCCCCTTCAGCCAGTGATCTTTAATGAAAACAGAATACTTTGTGAGTCTCCCAGAATCTCAGTTACGTGGAATTTGTCCTTGCTTCTAAAAGAAACAAGCCAAATCAATTTGCTGCTACCGTGGGAGTGTTACTGGTTTTATTCTTTCTTACTGGTGTAGTTCCTAGTGCTACGAGGAACCCCCCCGTGCCTGCTGTTCACTGAACGTGGGTTTATATCCAACAGAACAATAAGAGGTGTTTGGTAACCCTTCTGGGTGGCTTGGTGTGAGCTGCTTTACTTGGCCAGAGTGAGAATCCACCACAAGTTATCGAACAGGCTCCCCCCCGAGACTCGTGTGTTTGCACAGCATCAGCAGGCTGCAAAATTATTCCCCTGAGATGCTTCCACAAACACCAGCCTGGCAGTGTGTGAAAAACTTTTTCACCTTTTTCAAACTCTGGCATTATGTAAATCCACGGAGTTGTGGTTAACAAAGCTTCGGTGCTGGTGAGTTCCTGGGAAAGAATTTCCTGGGAAAGAATTTGGTCCTCCTGCACACCTTGCACTCTGTGTGAGTACTGAGGAAGTGGGAACTTCCCTCACCTGAGGAACAACCCATGCCACTGTCAAAGGGATCATACTGTGCTCACTTCTGAGCCCCTCCATTCAGGCAGGCCAGCGAGGGGCTGGAGTGAGTCCAGGGAAGGGGACGGAGCTGGGAAAGGGTCTGGAGTGGCTGGAGGGGGGCTCAGCCTGGAGAAAAGGAGGCTCTGGGGGGACCTCCTGGCTCTCCACAGCTCCCTGAGAGGAGGGTGCAGCCAGGTTGGGCTCTGCTCCCAAGGGACAGGAGGACAAGGGGAAAGGGCCTCAAGTTGTACCAGAAGAGGTTTAGTTTAGATATTCTGAAAAATATTTCCATCGACTTAATCCTTTATTGGCTGGCAGAAGGTTATTTCTCAGTTAGCGAAGTGAGCTGGTGGTACAGAGTTTCAGGACCCAGAATTGTGAGAAGCCCTTTTTTATCCTTTGTCTTTAAAAGTAGTTTTCAAAACAATTTATTAAAAAAAAGGGGGGGGGGAAAAAAACCCCAGGAGTTTTGGGATGAGGACTGCAATTTGAGTGTTCCTGTGATACAAGAAAAGAGCAAATGCCTTGTATAACATCACAGTATATCGAGAAAAGTGGAAACCACTGTTTGAATGATAACTTTTAATGGTTAAAAGTAGCACGTCTGTTGTGTCTTAATAGCACAACCCTCCTTAAGGTTCAAAACTGCCACAGATGATGAAGTTTCCATTAAAGGATAATAAAGTCTCTCTGTCAATGTGACAAAAGAACTCCCTTATCTCTTTGGAATAAGAATGCTCTTTGAAGAGCTTCATAAAAGGCTGTGCTATGAAATAAGTCTGGTGGATGGTTATTTTGAATTTCTATAAAGTGCATCAACCCAAAGGCTAAAGGGATTATCTGGGAAGTGCCAAAATGTGAAAGATGAATGCTTTCCTTCTGTGCAGTGAATGGCACCTCTTTAGAAAGCCCAGGTATGATTTGTTCCTGTCTCCTTGGGAATGATTCCTTGAAATTAGCAGAGCCTCTCGGATCCAAGGGATGCAGCTACAGTGGAGCTAAATCAGCTCAGGTTGAATGTAGATCTGGAGTGTAAATAAATAACCATAATCCTGATCTGGTGCATTTATCCACCTCTGGCGTTGGAATTCTTTCCTTCTTTCAGCTTTCCTTACACCTTTAGGTGCATTAAAGTGACCAGGAACTGGCATTTTCCACACGTGAATTTACTTAAGAATTGTTCTCCCTGACCTGAGTGTTCACAGGTCTGAAATCAGAGATAGTTTATGAATAAAATAATAAAAAGTAGTGCATAAGCACTAAATATGAGTAATCAGCTCCAACCTATCTAAATAGTAAGTTTTTCCTCAAAGGTGGTGGGAGTGAGCCTGAGGAGGGGAGTGCATTTTGCTCACTATTGGCCGTATACCCTAAAATTATTTTTTAAAATTTTTAACTAGCAAGGAAGAAACTGTGCTCCCATTTCATCGCGTTCCTCGTGTGCCAAAAGCGTAAAAGCCCCTCTAAGAATGAACAAATTTGGAAATAATTGCCACAGCACTGTGCTTTTATGATGGCTATATCTCTGAAATCAAAAGCAATGGGAAATTTATTCACCAAAATTCAAGTTGTTAAAGCCCTTTGAATGGTTTTGGTGCTTTTTCATTCATTAAATGCCAGGATTCTGGGAGGAAAAAAAAATAAAAGGATGTAGGTGAAAGCTATGAATTCAGATTTCCAAGCCCCTATCATTCCCAATTAGGTTTGGCAAATGGCAGAACAAAATTAATGATGCCAAATTATCCTTCAGTGCAGTGTGTGATAGCTTAACTCTTTTAGCTGTTCCAGGGTTGTAAATGATGAAACTGATAACACGCTAATGTGCTCCTTTCAGGCTTCTCGTTTATATTAATGAGTTTTAGTCATCTAAGGCAAACTGATAACCACTGATTAATAGCTCAGCAACTTCCAGACTGGCATCAAAGCCTGATCTGTCTTTTTTTTTTTTTTTTCCCCCCGTTTTTATTTTTTTAACTCTTTGATGGGTCAGGAGTTAAGACAGTTAACAATTAACTCTGAGCTTAATTGAAATCCAGATGTTAAATTTTTGATGGAAGTTAATTTAATTCTGGTCTCTGTGGTTATAGCTGATTCCAGTCTGATTTTTTTCTTTAAGTAGGTTTGAACTTGCAAAACAAGAGTGTGATTTGTTTCGTAGTTTTTAAAAAAATTTATTTCTTGACGTTTGCAGTCTGTTGAAGAAGGCTTCTTAAACAAACATTGGACAAAGATAAGTTATCACAGAAGCATCAAATCACTGCCAGCAAAAGCAATTAAACCCCTCAGAAAATCCCAAAATTAGCAAGAGGAGGCAAAGTGTCGATTCTTTCTTTTCTATTTTTATCTGGTTCTTCTTACTCAGAGCTTGGATTAAAAATGCGAGAGACGCTGTTCTTCTTTGGATTTAGAGGTTTATTATTTCTTATCTATGTTACAACTGCACAGACTGTGCTTCTGAGTTAACAAGGTGGAAAATGGCCCCAAAATTCCCCTCTCAAGGCCTTTTCAAGCCCAAGCTACCCAATTATATAATGGAAACAAATTTATTTTTTGCTTATAACCCAATAATCTATTAACCTGAGATGTGCAATGTGGGATTTTCCATCCAATCAAAAACAAACCCAAACTTGAGAAGAAGAAGAAGAAAGAAGTGCTAGCCACCACCCTAATCCTCCATCTTGTTACCTGTATCTGTATTACTATATCCCAAACCCTAGAATTCTGTACCTTCACCCAGTGATCTGACACGCTTCTATTAATTACACACTGACAATCTCGGTGCTATCACGTATTTTTGGAAACCTTTTCCAGGGCCTGAGGTCAAATGCAGAGTATGCTTCTGAGGAGCAGCCCCTTAAAATTCTCAGAGTCCAGGGTTCCACCAGCAAACTGCTGAAGTGTTTTAAGTAGTTTTTAATTTCTGTATGTATGAAGAACAGACACTACATTTTCTGGACACTGTCACGGGAGAGACCAGAGCGAGCATTACAGAAGTCAAATCATCACCACTTGGTTAAGAAAATGAGTTGGAGGGTTTGGAAGAAAAATTGCGGAGCGTGAAATCACAATCCTGGCTATAGGATTGACCAACGCTCTTGGCAAAGTCGGTGTAGGAGACTCTGTTAATAAGAGATCATACTGCTGTGGGCTTTGCTCACACAAATACCTCCATGACCCTTCCACTTCGGACGCAGAGGCTTTCAAGGCCAAGGACACAACAATTTAGAGGAGTGCTCGTGCAGTTATTGTCACAAACGCTCTGTGCTTTCCCCAGCCCCCTTACTAAAAATTACATCGAGCAGCTGAAGTTCTTGCCCTGACCTTGATAATCCAGGTCAGCTTCTGCTTTTCAGACAAACTGCCTTCGCTGTGTTCCAGGAGGAATATTGCTCCAGGTTTCCAAATGAGCCATTCCTCCAAACAAGGAAACCTGATCTGCTGAGAAGTCTTGGCCTAGAGACCAGAAACGACACTCTTTAATCAGTATTTCTTTAGAATATAGCCACGTGGATGCTTCCTCTCGGTGCCTGCAGTTTTAAGACGGTTTTTTCCTGTCCCACAAATGATGGGAAGGAGATTTGCAAAAAACCAGTCTCACTGAAGGAAGGGAGTTACTGGTGCACGTTTTAGTCATCGCTTTAGATCAAGACATCTTGCAGTCAACTGGGTATTCCACACAACATCTGCTGGAAAGATAAATCCATTGTAGTGGAAATGAAATGCGTATTTTAAGTTCGGGCAGTTTTGTATTGTGTTGTCAGTGATGGAGAGGCAAAATAAATGTGAAAGCCATTTAAAAAGCCTGTGTAAAACGTGCCTGTGTGCTAAAGGATGTTGTCCTCTAGAATTAGACCCCAAATCTGACTCTCTTGTCAGATTGACTGGGTTGTTTCTAATCTTAACAGTTCTTTTCATCTTTAGAAACTTGAGTTTGAAAAAAACTTTAATACTCTGCAGCAGAATTATACATCTGAACAATGAGCATCTGCTGCCATTTGGGATTCCTTCTTCCCTTGGAGAGTGCCCTGGGGAGTTCATCTTGAGCAGATTTACCTTTTTGCTCAGTTTTGAAGAGGCCAGCCTGATTTTAAAGTACTCCCTAACTCAAACTGTGCAGGTTCTGTTTGACCAGGTGAGGTTCCTGGACAGTGTGAAGAAAAGACCTGCATGGCAGAAATAAGATAATTACAGTGTGAATTCCTAAATTCTGTATTTTCTCCTCAGAACTGGCATTAGATTCAAATACCAAAATTAATAATGAAAAGAAGACATTACTAGATGATGGTATAAAAGTTTTAATGCTTATAATTGGCATCTTTTAATATTCAAGATATTGAGACAGAAGAAAAGAGCACTAATATAGGTAACTCAATATAAATTACTGAAGCCTTTCAACTAACTCAGGAGGACTCCTCTAGCAGAAAATACAATATATATTGTTTTGGTGTTGATGATAGTCCTGGAATGCTGAAGAGTTCTTATTTGCAGGATCAAGGTTTGATTCTTTCAGCACCTTCAATATTCCAAAATCCTATCCTGGCTATTGGAAAGTTAGGAGCCTGATTTTTAATGCAGACCAAAACAAAACCCTTCGTTTTGGTTAGGTTTGTTTTCTGCTATTTTTAGCTTGTGGTGTTTATATTGTTGTCCTTACCCATGAAGAATAGGAAGATGGACGGTTTGTTTGCTGTTTTTGTTGTTCTTCTTCTTTTAAAGAATATTTTTCTGCTCATTTAACACTTGTGCTTGAGAACTGGAGAAAGCCCCGGATTTGCAGTAACAGAGTGACAACTCCTGGCTGTTCTGGAGCCTTGGCGTTGCACTGAAAACTGCTAAGGGCTTGCGTAGCCCTAATAATAATTAGTAATTTGGCATGATGCCTTAGGTTTTAACTTTGATATTTTTCAAATCCTGTACTCCTTAGTGTATAACTGAAGTTTTGTGTGGCCTGTTAACTTCTGTTCTCTCATGCTGCTTAGACATCACAAACCTCTCTGGGTTTGCTCTCCCAGGACACCCAGACTGTCTCAGGCCCCCAAACGTGTAAAGTAAAAACCTCTGAAGAGGAGGGGCAAACTTGGGGTAATTACATCATGAACTGAAGCTTGAATTGGAGAATTAACCCTGACATGCAAATGAACCAAACTAATAAAAGTGTGAGGAACTCGTGACCTGGGGTCCATCTTGGGAGTCGCCTTGGGCCTGCCCAGGGTGTACTTTTGAAGGCCCTTCCAATAAATACCTATTTTTAGTCTCTTTTTTTTGTCTAGCCCCTGTGTTTTAGGTGGCCACCTCAAGGTGAATCTTGCTTTTACTGAGTCCATAGCACGTGGACAAGGTTTCATCAGGAAAGTCTCACAATTGCTTTCTGGGTCCGTTGTTCCTCTGTTTAGCCAGAGCTTTGTGCCAACCTCTGTCACCGCCTACATACAAAAACTGCCCTAGCAAAATCCTTGACATCCATTGAATTTTCTCAAATGGGAGAGAAGAGGAATCGGCCTCGTGCACAGCAGCTTCTGTAGTTGTCCAGAGATCCTTCAGTATCCTGTGAGTCAGTCAGAGACAATTCAGGGGGCAGGTTGGTGTTGCACCGGTTCAACCCAAGTTTGGGCTGCCAGTGAAGGGAGATCCCATTTTCCCTGGGCCAGCCATGTGCTCTCTCTGTTGGTGTTTGCTCTGGCAGCTCTGGCTGTGGGCAAGCTGCATCAGTTTGCTGACTTAATGGAAAAGTGGCTTTCCGAACTGTAAAGGCGATTTTTTTTTTCTATTAGATTGGATTCTGAGACACCGAACTCTGCAGGGCTGGGGGTGCGAATCTGCTCCTTAAGGGAAAAAGAAAAGAGGATTTCACTTCTTGACAGCAGGCAGCACGATGTGACCTCAGTGATTAAATTCTGATTCCACCTAGCTGAAGTTTACAGAGTAATTTGGGTCTTTTTAAAACATCATTTGGCAGCTCCAGGTGAGATCCTGGTTTCTGTGGTGTTGGATGTGAGCTGCCCTGCGTGGTGGTGAACTCTCTATGTCGAAACACTGAAGCGGGTGGAATTTGACAGGCAAATATCCCGTCCTTGGTACCACTGACTCACCCCTTGCTGATGCATCACCAGCCCTCCCGAGCAGCTGTTACATGATGGGCATTTCCTAGAGAAGGATGAGATAAGCGTGAAACTTCCCCTGCAGCCTTCTCAGAGGGTGGGGAACCAGTCTTGAAACACCTTTCCTTGAGTCAGGAGCAGGAGGAAGCCGCAGCCCAGGTCGGAGTTCTGGGTGAGCGCTTCGCTCTTGAGTCCGTGACAGACTTAACCAGCAGGAAACTGCAATTTCCAGCATGAAAACAAATGCTTTATCCCCTCATCTCCTGTGGGCTGATCTCATCCTCCTGATGGGTGCTACGTGAGGGAGTGGATGGACACGCTGCTTTCTTTTCTCTTAGAAGCTTTTTGCCAGATCCCATCTCCTTCTGATCCCTTTTCCGTTCGCTCCGATACGCATCAGGAGTAACTCTGTTTGAAGTCAAGGTGTTTCTAAAGCAGAATATTAGGCTTTCTTCCTGGGAGTAGTCCCTGCAGGTAGCCTGGTGGGACGTGCACTGCAGAATCAAACCTTAAATCAGTGGAAATTGTGATTTCTTGGACCAAGCTTATGGTGGGAATAAATACTATAAATAGTATTTATCTATATATTTATCTAGCTATATATCCTAGTAACAAATGTAGGTTATAAAACTCCCTGTATCACTCTCCCACCCCTCAGCAGGGGAAAGTAGAATAAATAAATTGATTTTCTGCTTTTAAGAGGGCAATATCCCTGCAAGATCTAACCCAGACCTGTGAGCAGACCCACCCTGGTGCAGCTGCCCTTGGAAGTTCTTATCACTGAGAGAAGCCACGCTCAGCCCATGTTTGCACATTTTTTAGGAGGGACTGTGCAGAAATTCACTTTGCTTTGTGCACTGCAGATCAAGGTTCTTTATTACAGTAGCTGCTGAAAGGAGCTTTATCAGGTTACTCTGCTTTGTAGCTGGTTCTTGCATCTGTCCCTGTTCAACATTTCCCTGTTTATTGCGAGGACAATCCAGTCCTGCAGCTGTGCCTGTGGTGAGGTGTCCCACAAACAGGAGTTTGCATGGAACAACTTTCCCAGGAAATCCTCTCCTCCCAGCTCTTCCCAGTTTCCTCTGCCAGGCACTTATTATAACCAGCCTGAGCACATATATCGTGGTAAAAATTGGTAAAAAAAGTCAAAATCGTGCTATGAAATATGAGCCAACCACGGGAAATCAAAATGTGCAATCCCAGTTTGGTGTTCAAAGCGTGCAAAAATATCTGATGGCCATGGTACAAATCCTTGTGCTCTTACCTGCTTTTGTTCGGGTACAGAATTGGGGAGAACAATAATAAACAGCCTCTCGTGGCTCACAAGTGCATTTTCTGAAGCTGCCTTTTCATGTTGATACCGTTCATTGTTAACGTACAAGGAACAAATGGAAATCTGAAGGCCGAACTCCAGGCTTTTGAATGAAAATTGAAATTAGAGTCACAACACTGGAAGCAAGAGCAGAGGCTGTGCTTTGACGCTGGGAAGAGAGCAGGAAATTCAGATGGATAATTCTGATTGGCCCTTTGTTGGAGGTATTGTTTACCAGCGTACTGAGTTTTACAAGCAGAAAATATTATTCTTGTATACAATTAATTTTCCTTGATGTGTCTTTTTCCTTAACAGTTGCTAGATTTCTTAGTTTGCGGTGTGCGGGTCTGATCAGTCAAAGGGACAGAAAGCAGAGAAGTTGTTTTGATCTCTTTCAGCATAACCTCTGGCCAGAAATTCATGATATTACAGAACAGGAAGGGGAAAAAAAATGAGAGAAATGTGAAAGCTCTCGGTGTTGTGAGTGGAAGCCCTGCTCCCTGAAGGATAGAGCTATTTCATGTCCCCTCATTCCAGTGGAGCATTACAGCCTATAATGCAGCAATTATTTTGTTGGGTAGGTGTTTCATTACCAACCTGGGCCTTGGAGGTGATGAGAGAAAATTTGTCGTGACCTTCCAGGGAAGCCATAAAAGAGAAATGATGTCTAAATAATAAATGTCCAGGAGAAACGTGGAATGCCTGACGGTGTTGCACTTAGCTTCCACGACATCTGGGCATTGTAGGATAAAGAGCTGGGATGTGGATCATTTCGAAAGCAGGACTACTCTCTATTGTTCCTCTGCATTTTTGACCTTCCTTCTCCTGGTTCAATCCCTATCAAATAGGGTTTAATCTTTTTTTTCCCTGCATTTTCTTGGTTTTCCCTTCAGACTGGAGCAAACCACGAAAAGCAGATTTGGGAAAAACCCTTTTGATTCCAAAGTGAGGGGGCGATGGGATCAGGTTTTTATTTGCTGTACTTTGCCATATGTGCAGCAGTTGGGATTGGGAGCCACCCAAGAAGGAATCTTGCCTTCTCCCTTTGATCCTGTGACAGTAGAACCAATAATTGTGTGGAAGAGAAACATGCAGGAGTAGCTGTGGTGACACGAGGCCCTTTGCTTTGTGCTGATGCTCAGGGGTAGGACTGCAGGTTGCTCTTGGTTTGGGATGTTGTGGGTTTGTTTTTTTTGTTTTCCCCCCACCATTTCCCAAATTTAAATGTAATAATTTCCAGGACCAGCAGTTGAGGTTGTTGGCATTCCAGAGCTCCAAAACTTAAAAGTTCTGTTGTGTTGGTCAGTCCCTTGTTGAATATTCATATTGCTTTCTATGCTTGTGCTCTTTCAAATTGTTTTGATTTCCTCTGTGAGGGATCTATGATAAAACTGATTTTAACGAAAACATAATTGTTCTAGAATAAACACTCCATTAAACCACCTCATTCTTTAAATCTTTCCTTCTAAACGAGGATGAGTGTTGCCACGTGCCGCTCTTCTTACTTCATGTTCCTCTGGGTGTAGTGGAGATGGAGATTCTCTTTTGCCAAGCGACTGTAACGCCCCCCGAAGAGCTGCAGATCCGGGCAGATAAATGAACATTACATTGGGATTTAACATTCCCAAGGAGCCTTGTGTAACATTATCCATCCTAGCAGAGCGTAGGAGTAACTTCTGATTCTGCCTGGCCTCAGTGATCTGCCTCGTTCGCTGGAGTTTCACAGCCTCAACAATCCCAGCTATCGACCCATCAGCTGTGGGTGCTCGCGGGGTTTCTGTTCGTGCCTCGGATTCTGGGATAGAACCGAACCCTTTGGAGAAAGAAACGCGGAGCAGCCTCTCGGTGCTTTATCGCCCCTCCCGCGCTGCCAGGCGGGTCCGTCGGGCTCTGTGAGGTTTGGAGCGCTGTTTCTCGACACAACAGCTGATTAGAAAAGGTTCAAAGCAGGGCGTCTGGGCAGGTGTAAAGCAGAACTCGACAGCCAGGTCCTTCAGCCGTGGCATCTGAAGTGCTCAGGGAGAGCAGGGGCTGCTGCGCTCCGAGCGCCGCTCCCCCCTGCAGAGATAAGGGACTACTTCAGAAAGCGCTGATAAGGAAAGAAGCAGGGTCTGGCTTCTTTTTGAAGTCAGTTTGTAACTTTAGATTCCCGTTGGGAAAGGAAAGTCTGGTCTGATACCTCGGCCTCACGATGTTGCCTTTGCTGATTTGGGCTTGAAATCTCAGGAAGAACAAATGAAGCACTGTCCAAAAGCCTCTTTTGGACCCAGGAGCTCGCTCCGAATGCTTTCCATCGTGCCTGGTGTGTTTCTGAGGTTCTCCTCCTCCAAACACACCTGCAGTCCTCTTCCTCCTCCATTTCAGCCTCACTTTTCCATAGCTGGGAGCCTTCCTCGGCGGATTCCTCCAGTACAGCTCCAAGCCCATTTAATTTGTGCAGACTGAGCGCTCTTCCACTGAACCGACCTCAGTGACCTGCCCCGAATCCTCTTTCTGTTCTTGAGACTTGCTCAGGTTCTGTTCCCCCTCCTTCAAGCATCTCTCTTCACTGATTTCTTTCTACCTTTTCACAGCTCCTTTCCACATGCCTTCAAATACAGAGAATTTGGTTATGGTGGATTTATTTTGGTGTTTGTCTCTTCCCTGGGTGTGGCCTTCTGCCCATAAAAAGCCCTTGGTAAATGTTTGTTAGAGAACAGCTCCTGGGAGCTGCCGTGTCCCTGTGATGAGGTTGTGCCTCTGATTTCACCCATGGCTGGCCCTGCTCAGGTTTGAGCCACAGGCCCAGTCACGTGCTGTCGGAACCTCGTCTTAGAGTTCAGACCTGTCTTGTCTTAGGGAAAAAAAAAGGTGTCTAAACTGATTTGATGAGTATTGGTTTGGAGGTTTCAGATGACTGGGGCTAGTGTGCAAGTCTGGGGGCACTGGGAATGTGGTAGATAATTTGTAAAAGCAGAAACTTGAGGAGTCGAGAGGACAGAAAGTGTGATTCATCCGTTCATGTCGCTGTTACAAACCTAAAAAAATCCCCAAGGCGTGGCCCTAGAGTCAAGTGAGCTCAGCTGAGAGGTGGTTTTGATGACGGGGAGAGCTGCCAGTTCTTCTCAGGCCTTCCAGGCATCCTGGGTACCACGCTGACATCATGACCACTGTCAAATATATAAGTACGTGTGTGTACATGCAAGAAAGATTTACACTTGTGAGCCCTTATCTCGTGACAGATGTGTCTTGCTTTACCGTGCCTCAGAACAGCATCACTGCTGATATGTTTGCTCTGCTTTTTTACTGCCTGTCAGTCCCTTGGTTTTGCCATAAAGTGGTGGTTTAAAAAAAAAAAAATTAAATGCACCAGTGTGTACATTTAGACGATGACACTTGTGTTTGCTGTCGGCAGATAGTTGAGATAAGCAAAAGCATATTCCAGATTGGAAGCTGGAAGGAGCAATCATCATTGCCCTGCAGCATGGCAGTGGCAAAAACGATGATAAGAGGGCCATGTGGTTTTCTTAATTTCCTAAAATTCGAGTCCTGCTCAGTGTAATGGGGCTGCTCAGTAGGGGGTCTATGAAGTGCATGTAAAGTGAAAACAAAGGTGGTTAAGATACACAGTTGTTACTCAAGTTAATTACTGAGATACTTGGACTTTAAGAAGAGTTAGTTAAACAGTTGTTTGCCCCAAAACTACTTGCAGACAGTCGGAAGAAATGCCCTAATAGCTGTGAGCGAAGAAGAGTGTGTGGGGTCTGTCCATCCATACCTGAGAGGGGCGCAGGAAACCAGCAGGGGCAGAAATGGGGAGAGTGGAGCCGAGATGAGACCTCCGGGTTTCAGCTCTGGGATGTGGCTCCCCGAGTTTATCTCAGAAACGCCGTGGCAATTGCAGAGCCCCCAGGTAATTCTGAGGAAAGAATTCTCCCTCTTGCTGCCTGCAGGGATCTTCAAGTGCCATCTTGACACGGTCTGTGGTCCAAGATTTTTTTCCTAGTGGATGAAAACAGATAGAAGTCCCAGGCAGGATTGCTGTTATGAGTTAGTCTCACCTGTAAGTGTAAGCAGCACCATACTGGATTTAAGCATCTGTTAGGAATTAAGCAGGAGGGGCACCCTGACTTTTCCTTCTATCCATACTGAGTTTTTGGGCTTTTTGTGCCTTTTTCTTGGCTGTTGGTAAGTGCCCCCCCTCAGCATTTAGCTGCTGAAGTGTGGTGTCCCCCCAAAACCCACCCTGGAGAGCACAAAATAAAAAAGATTCTGTGTGTGCAGCTACAGAGGAAGAGTCTTTAAAGGAGTGACAGGAAGAGCATCTCTCGGGATGCTAAAAATACGTGGGACCAGTTAATCTTTGTGGCCCACTGGTGAGTTTGTAAGTGATCTGGAGGTGGAGCCTACCTGGTGTGGTGGCTGGAAAACCTGAGCTGATGGCACAGCAGAAAGGCCACTTGATCCCTGGGGTGCCAGCCAACATAATTCCTGGGTTCCTGTCACTGGTGCCTGTTACCACTCCGGCAGGTTTGCCTGTCAGGGCTGGTGCTTCCCCTTCAGAGGGGTTAATTTTGCCTCACTTTGCGAGCACAAGGGACTCAAACTCAGCCTCTTTATTCTTTTGTTCCCCCTCCATTGCCCATGCTAATTTAATTTGACAGCCTGGCGAATAGGATTTGTCAAATAATGGTAACCTTAAGCATCTCAGATATTGAAAACTGTGCTTTAAATTTATATAATCCAGATGTGAGGACCAATAAAAGGCTCGGATGAAATGAAATGTCAGGCTTTGTGGGGAGAGAAAGGGGAAAAATACTCTTTGCAGCTTATTTTTCCACGTGGCATAAAGTGCAGAGCAGGGTTCAATCAATTATTTTAGTCAAGAATAGAAGCAGGTTTTGTCATCTCGGTGCTGGTAGCTCGCAGTAAATCTGATTGATAGCAAAATGCTGAATCTCACAAGGCTGGTTAAAGTAAAAACAACCGTAGAGTTTGGGCAGGGAAAAGGTGAGTCTTGGGAAGTGTTTAGGGATGATGAACTCGAGGCATTGCTCCAAGAGAACATTTCTCTTAGTAGTACTAATAAAAAAGCCACCAATTTAATGAATTTAGGTCTGTGGGTATAATCCAGATGGAATAATATCCTTCGTTCTGCAAAATGTGTTCTCAAATTATACACACACAACAGCTTCTGTTTCCACAATATTTGTTCTCCTGTATGTAGAAAGAGCCTGAAAGATGTAGAATAATTACCTTAAACTAATTCTCAGCTAAATCTCTTCATTCCCTCTGGTGCCCCTTCTTTGGCAGAGGGGAAGAAATAAATACTGAGGGAACACTAGGCAGTATTAATCAAATAGTTCATTCCCCTAAAGTGCAATTTAATTTTAGCTCAACATGGGTATGCATCAAATTCAGAGCACTGGCCTAAGAAGTGGGATTAAAATTTGAAAAGTTTAAAACATTTCCATTTTAGACTTAAAAGACAAAGATTTTAATGTCAGTATGAATTAAAATGTTAAATTTGCCTGCATTTAATATGAAAGCTGAAGAAACTTCCAATCAAAACCAACCAGTTTTTCATGTTGTGAAAACAATTTTATAGTAAGCCTGAAGTTGTACGCATAGCTCAATAAGTAAATTGATAGAGTTAGACTTGTTTCCATTCTCTCCCATATGTATCCAGTGTTCAAAAACAGTTCATGAATTAAACTATATTTAAGTCACCACCCCCTATTCCACTCTCAGACAAAACCACCTTTAATTTTTAAATAAAGTTAGACCTGAATCAAGTCCATCTATGATTTTGATCACAGAAAAGCAAAACATGCAGGATAAGATTTTGCAAACCCAACCCAACCACTGGCTCTGTGTGTGTAAATGATGATTTGCTTCATCATAAGCTGTAGGAGAAAAACCTCAGAGGTTTACAAGGAGGGAAAAAGGAGTAGGATGAGAAAATGTGTGTGTTGGAATTTTTCTTACTGCTGACACACAAACCTAGTATTGGTAGAGCTTCTTAGGGCTGATGGAGAGGCAGAGCTTTTCTCAAAGTCAGTGTTGGAATGCGAATTTGGGGCAAAGTCTGCTGTTCCTGCTGGAGTCTCCAGGTATCCCAAACCTCTCCAGGCCATGCTTAGGGTACAGACCAGCTTAGGGGCAAAATTTGAGCAAATAGAATTCCCAGCCCTGGATATTTTCCAGGAGAAGTGTCCTGTTAGGGTTGCCTGGTGCCGTAGGTGTGTTTTGAGAGGGAAATGCTCCCAAAGTTCTTCTGTCCCCAGTTTCGTACAGGCTGTCACCGAGACATTTTTGCGTCAAGGGCGGCTAATTTGAGTGGAGACAACACTGCTGAAAGATGTCAGCGGGGGCAGATCCACGCTGAAAAATTCCGTGGTTTTGGAGTGTTTTTTTCCACAATTCAGCAGCTGTCTGGATCCTGGCTCTTTGAAACCTCAGTGGGACCGTGCACAAAGAGCTGAGCAGCAGAAGTGCCGCTACAAAACGAGAGTCCCGTGCAGCTGATCGCACCCTCTCCCCTCCTGGGTTCGTTTGATTCATTCATGAGCTCTGTAATCCATTCCTCTCTGCTGGGCTCCCATAAATCTCGTGCTTGCCAGAGTGGAGAGGGTTATTTGGAAGGATGGAAGAACCATTAAGTAGGAATGAGAGCGTGCGTTAAACGCTCACCCCGGCGTGGCTGAGGCGGGGATGAGCCCTGGCCTCTGGAAGTGTGGAGCCCAGCAAAACCTCAGCCATTTCCCCTCTTTTTGCTTAAAGTAATAAACACGAGGCTGCGCTGCTCCCAGGAGGGACATCCTGCAGCTTCCCAAACTGGGAATCGCTTTCTCCCGTCACGCTCGGCCGTGGCTTTGTATGTTTTCCCTGGAAATTACAACATGGTTTTAATCTAAACAGACATCGGCTCTCTCCGCCAAGCACATCAAATCTGTACTGCAGGGATCCCAGAATGGAAGGAACACGGCTCATGGAGCGACAGTACAGGGAAGAGGAGGGGGAATTGGAGGAAAGGGCTGAGCAGAGAATGGACCCCTCAAGGAAAGCAAGTTAGAGAGGTTAATGAATGGAGGGTATTGTACTCGAGTTTGTGAAGCAGAGTCCCCAGGGAAAGGTTAGGTTCCAGGAGAAATGAAATCTCCCCTCAAAAGTTCTTCCCCGTTTGGGTACCGGCCTAGTGGTTACCTGGGAGGAAACGGGATTTGAGAGTATTTGTCACTTCTGCTCTAATTCACATGTCTGTACAAGTGTCTTGTTTTTGCCTGGGTTGGAAATGCTGTGTCATCAGGAGATTCTGCCTTTCTGGGAGATAGTTTCTTGTAGGTTTTCTCAAGCGCCTCCTCCCATGTTTTTGTTTTGTTTTGTTTTAATTTTCTTACAGCTTTCTGTGTATAGTGCTGGAGGAAGGTCCAGGCTTTTTCCACAGTCGGTGCAAACCTGTTCAGAGCACAGAGTCAGCACTCTGTGAGTCCCACGTTTTGGTGTCTCTCCACCTTCAGAGGAGTTTGGGAAGGCAGTGTGAATGGAGAAGTGCTGGCTTTGGAAGCCTTAAATCTTGTGGCAGCTCCCAAATTTGTACAGGCAGGGGATGTGAAGTGCACACATGCCTTACGGACTGCTTCAGGTTATTCAAATCCTGAATTTGAATAAAATTACTTATCAAGCCTGTAGATATGTTCATCTATTTAGCAGATCAAAGGTATATTAAACCAGAATCATCTGCAGCTGCCACTAACATGGTGAGACAGACTGTGATATTTGTATTGTTTTTAGAAGGTCCTGCCAAACTTTTTGGAAAGAAGCCAGATTACAGAAGTAGTCATGGCACAGAAACAACCCAGGCACAAAAAAGAGCCGTTCTCGGAGCGTGAGTGAGAGCGCAGAGGAACCAAGCTGCTTGTCGAAGGTGTAGGAATGGCTTTAAAAAAAACAAAACTCAAGCTGAAACACGTTCTCTTTAGTCTCTGGTCTCAGTCTACAGCTGCTCCTTCTCCAGCCAGGCATGCAGCAGTTTCCTTGCAGCGCTCCCCGAGGACTTGGCACGGCTCGGTCTGCCGAGACCAACAACAGCACAGCGCTGCTGAAACGTACGGAGCACGAGTCGAACGCTGCCAGCGCTTCAAAATGTTACGGAGGGTTTTATTCCCCCCGCCGAAAGTAGAAGGATCCCGCCCTGAACTGCTTTACGTTCAGTCCCCTTTACAAATCTACACCTCTGACTTGTAGTTTTGGAGAGGCGTTTGTGGATTTTGGGAGGTGTGGCGCGTGCTCGGGCCCGGGCTTTGATGTTCTGGATTTTGACATTCGGCTTCAAAGCCGAAGTGGATCGGGCTCCGGAGGGTTGTAGGTTCAGACTCCAGTTTCAGGTGGATGGAGGAGAAGGAGGGGAGGCAAGTCAAGTATCAAAACAGAGCTCTGGGAAGCACAGTGGTACTCGGTAGCAGAGCAAATGCAGTAATGCATGACCAGAGTGCCAGAAGCAGAATTACAGGACAGCTGGGACTAAAGTCATGTCTTTCTGAATTTTTTTTTTTTATTCTCCGGAGCTCCTTCAGTTTCTTTTATGGACCAATGGAAATGGTCTGTAGTTAAAGACTGATGGTGAAATGCTGAATTTCAGGCGCCGTTTTCACGCTGACTCTCCCTTTGTGGCCAGAGGTAAAATGTTTTGTTGTTTCTAATGTGTAGAACAGGTCGGACACTTCCCCTCTCAGGGAGGCATGTGGGAATTAGCTTCCACTTCCAGAGTGTTTTAATGTGCTGTCGTCCTTCGTGGTTCAGAACGGACTTTAACCATGGAGATCTGTGCCTGTGGCTCAGCACAGACCACACCTACCACATTGCTGTGAGCTTTTATGCGTTTGAGTCACCAGAGAAAAAGCTCACAAATTGGCAGGAGCTCACAGGAGAGCAACCCAAACAACTCAGGGACTGGCTGGAGGGGTTAAATTAATAGCACAAGATTAAAAGAGATAAATACAGGTAGTTTGGTGAAAGCTGTTCCCCTGGAGTTAATTACGCCATATTATTTGAAAGATGTAAATGGTGAAGGATTTGCTTAGTGGGCTCTGGAGAGGTAATTGGCAGAGGAAAGAGGATGCAAAAGGGAACTTCAAGTTGAATACCAAAGGATTTCCTGACAGTGGATGTGTTGCTCTGTCAAGCAGCCTTGCAGGAAGGCGCTCAAAGCCCCGCTGTTGGAAACATGAAAGTCTCCCCAACACAGGAGAAATCCTGAGCTGAGATGAAGATGAAACCCAGCGAGTTTTGTCTGTTCCAATTACTGTAATTTGAGAGACGATTGATACAGCAGTGATGCCCCGGAGCTCAAAGCAGAGCGATGCTGTAGGAGCTCACAAATGAGCTTTCCCTATCTGTCATAAAATCTGTCGAGTAATCTGCATCTAGACTGACTCAGAAGTCAGTCCTGAAGGGCCACAGCCCTGGGTATTCCTCTCTTTTCTGTTCCTATCTGCCTTGCAGTACCCAGGAGTGGAATGCAGCCCCTGAACTCATTCTCCGTGCGTGGACTGCAGTTCACAAACCCAAAAATGCTGTCCCAGGCTTCCGTGGTCCTTCTGATCTGTAATTGTAAGAAAAGCCATTAGAAGCTTCAGAAACTCCAGAGAAAAACTAATTTTCCTGGAGGTTTTCTACTTCAGTTAACTCCCCGGTTAATTCCAAACATCTTTCCCTCTTCTTAAATATTTTTGTTTCTCATGGATTCCAGGTGTTCCTGTGCTGTGGCACACAGCAGAGTTGACCTGAATATTTGAGGAAGGACAGCTGGGGTGCCCTGGAGTTCCTTGCAGGCAGATTTATCCTGGAGTCCTAGCAGGGTATATTAACCCATATTTAGTTCTGTGCTATTGCAATTACTGCACTCCCAGTGATTAACGTGTTTGGACTTATCACAAACATCTCTGCAGCACTCAGCAGTCAGCTAAGCCTTTTTTTTTTCTGGAAAACAGCATCAGCAAAAAATCAGCGTTTCTGCCAGCTAAATAAGCTGCAGTCCTGAAATCAGACCACGCTGGGCACTTCATTTAGACCAGGCACATCCTGAGCTCTGTTCTGTAGAGTAAGGAAGCAGTCAACCTAAACACTCACGGCTTTTAGCTTGCCACACGCTGGGTTTGATCAGAGAGCTGGATCAAATTGTCCTTTGTAAACAAAACAGTACATTGGAAACCACATGTGAGAAACGACAGCTCTGAAGCTGTAATCATATCGCATGGGAAATACTGAAGTGAGTTGTTTTAACTAGGAGCATTTCAGTTTCTGGGAAAGAAAAGTCTGAAGGGTCCACACAAAGTTGGGGGTTTTTTTAACATCTGTGATAAGCACGTGAGATCTGCCAGGCTCCATTCCCTGTGCCGATGAACCTTCCGGGGTTTTATTCCCAACCTGTAACAGGCCAGGAATGGAATTTCAGTTCCATTCCCTATCCCTGTCAGCATTTCACGGCTTATCTGCAGTTTTCTGCCAGCCCGAGCCTCAGCCACGGCAGAACCACTCTTAACATCGTGGTCACAATTTGTGGTTAGCAGGACATTGTGTTTACAACACGAAACTTCAGGGCACCTCAGATGGAGGGTCATCCGCGGAGATGTGGGTGCGGAATTTCAACTTTTTCACGTCGCTTTTTCTGTAGGATACTTCTGGTTTGGGGCATTAACTTGGAGATGACTGGGTTTTTAGGAAGCAGTCCCGGTGGAATGAAAACAGCGAGATTTAGTGTTGCTGGAACTCCAAGAATTCCCTGCTGTTCCTGTTCTGGGTAATTCCAACACAGGAACACGAACAGCAGCATTTTTATCATTTAAAGTGCTGCCAAGCACTTCACTAAATGTGGGAAAAGACATGAGCTGGAGCTGAGTGCCTTTGCTCCATTCTTCCAAAATAAAAATGCACGTGCCACGACAAAGCTTCCAGAGTAGTGATGTAATTCTGGTTATAATAAAATTGAAAATTTGAAAAGCCTCGTGGTATCGTTGGGTTTGCTCAGCTCTTCACTTCGGCCTCGCTGCTTCCCTGGGGAAAGTCTGGTGTGCAAATGAGAGCCGAGGTGACAATCCCATTCCCAGGCCCAGTTCCGGAAGCGGGAAGCGGAGCGCCTGACTCTCACCCAGGCTGTTCCAGCTGCCCTTATCCGCTCCCTGCCGCCCGTGCCCTGCGCCCCGTCACTGCCACTGCTCCGGAGAGAAATGCCGAGATAAGGAGGAGTAACTCGGCCGTCCCGTTGGCCGTGTGCTGCCACTTGGCGATAACATTAATTGAGTTGGCTGAGCGAGCGCTCCGCGGGCGGGCTGCCAGCGCTGCCGGGGCTTTGCGCTCCAGACGAGCCCCCTCTCACCGTGGGCACCGCCGTGGTGCCGCTTCCCAGCGGCTCCCGGGGGACGTGTGCCAACACCCAGGGCTCTCTGCTGCTTGGGAGCACTGGGCTTTTGGAAGGAGCACTTCCCGCAGGTGGAATTCCCTGCCTGGCTGGTGTTTGTCACCAGGCGCGCTTTTTTCACCTGTGCCTCCTCGGCTCTCTCCATCCCTTGGGGTGACCTTGGCTTGGGGTGGTCAGTGGCTCTTTCCTCTGCTTCCTCCCTTACTTTCTGCCCTCTTCACCTCTCTGGCGTGAGAGAAATCAGGAGCCAGAAGACTCCTCTCCTTTTTTTGTTGTCTTTTGGACGTTGGCAAACCCGCTGCTGGCGTTCTCCCTTTCCGTTTAATTTCTGGGTGGTGTTCCCCATTCCCCCGCAGAAATTCCGCTAGGAAATGCTGCTGTGCTTCAGGTACAGGGCTCGGCCTTCCTGTGAGGATCCCGCTGCATCCAGTGAAGGCGGGATAAACTGCGGTGGTTACTGTGCTGATGTTGTCATCAGGAGTTGGGCTTCAGTGCTCCTCGTGGGTCCCTTCCAACTCGGGGTATTCTAAGGGATAACTCCCTCTGATCTGTATGACTGCACAGTGTGTGTGCATTGCCAGAGTCTGAGTTCTTTCACTATTTAACCATTATTTTTATTCAGGGGCAGGTATACCTAGTGAGGGCCACTTCAATTATTTATTGCTTCAGCTGTTCAGAAGTTCATTTGTCTTAACTAAAAATCTCATCTAGAGGGAAGAAAAACACACAAAGTGTGTTTGGAGCCAGAGAGACAAGGGCGGTCTTTTTAGGTATCCTGTTTTGTTCTGAATAGAAATATCTTCTTATTCCCTTTTTTTCCCCCCCT
>VYZQ01040469.1:14672-35882 GCA_013400655.1 Mystacornis crossleyi | reverse complement strand
GCTGCAGTCCTTTCCTTTTTGAAGTTTCTATTTTCATAGATGACCACTACTTTCTTATATTTAATTCCTCCTAAGTGCTGTAATTTCCCAAATGTTTTTAATTCCATAAGCTGTTTCCTGTGATCTTCTCCAGACTACTTCTCAGCATGGTTTTCAGCTTTCTCTGGGGCTATACTTTTTTTTATCCACCTCTTCCTCTCCTCTCTCTTCCCTCAGCATACAACAGCACTGGCCTCCTTCAGCCATAGCTCATTTGTCTGTTTAGCATCTGTTTGTCATTCATACCCCTTGATGTTAGAACACTCATCTTTTTCATATTCTCATCTCTAGCCCACTGTGAATAGTTGCACAATGCCTTAGAGTCACCATAAGTATTCAGTGCTATTTCTCCTATTAGGATATTTTCATCCTTATCTTCTGTGCTCTCCTTTTTCGCTGGAAAGTTTTAATATTGTCATCACTGTTTTAAATTTACTGTTTCCTGCAGCTGATCTTTAATTAGAAAGCTGTAATGGGACAGTGTATTTGCAGAAGCCTCATTTGTCCAGATTCCATGTATAAGGATCTGCTCCTAAACACAGAATTTGTCAAAATGCTGGTCTTCCATTACTTTTATTAGAGATAAGGGAGACCACTGAAAATGTCCTAATTTATCCCGATACTCAGAATTCACAAACACCACAAATAACCTGGCATCACTTCACGAACAAAACATTGTAGAATTTACTTTGGATACAACAGTTGCTAAAATTGTTATGTAGTAGCCATGTTCTTCTAAGCTTTTTCTGTTCTGTTTCTCTACGCAGTTGTGATTCAATGCAAGCTGAACAAGGTAAAATTTTTACAGAATGTTCTATCCTGAGGCTAAATGATTTTTTTTCCCATTTCCCTGAAATTATTGTAGTCAGTATTTATTCTTGAAAAAACTTGAAGGCCATAATCATATATCAAGGCCCAGTTGTGACACGTAAATACACCCATTTTTTCTACAACATAAGAAAGCTTGCAAGCCATGCATCTGAGTGATACAGTGAACACAAAACAGATGAGGAAAGCCCAAGGTAACAGTGAGATGATAATGGCTGGTGTAATAAGCAGTGCTACTGCACCTCAACTGCTTGGCTATGATTAAACTAATGTAATAACTGCTACCATGCTAAGAAAAGGCATTAATAGCAGAATGGTGGTTTATTGTCTGCTCTCTTCTGTAATTTACTCAGCACCAAAGCATTTATTAGAAACATATTTATTGTGTACTCACTTTTGGATGTGCCATATGTTCCTCTACTGATGATGTAATAATTTGTGTTTACTTTTTTTTTTTAAGTGCTGTATAAAAAGACTAAAGGCAAAACTGGAAAAAGTCACTAGATATCAGTGCTGAATGTGAGATCAATTTCATAGGAAGACAGTCATGCCTCTAACAAGAAGTTTGCTCTAATGAAATGAAGGAGATCAAAGATGATAGAAAGCAAAGCCATGTAATGAAACAGTGATTTAAGAAGACTGGGACATTCATTTTATTTTCATTGTAAGATAGGTTACTTGCCTTACAGTTTGGCATTGTTTATTCTGGTGTCTGTACATGGTTTTGATTATATTAATTACATTATTGGCCAAATTCTAAACCGTTGTAAATCAAAATTACTATTCTGACTTCAGTGAATGACAGTGACTTATACCAGCTGATAATCTACCCTTCAATGCCTTACAAATTCAGGATAAAGACTGCAAGCCTTTTAAAAAGTTTGTTTGTTTGTGAAAATGTTACAATTTATTGCCGTTTTGCAAATGGATAGAATTTCTTGCTGTAAATACTTTAATTACTATTATAAAATGAATTGAAATTTAATTAAAGATGAAAAAAAGCACAGTGGAAATTTTTAAAAGGATAAAACCAGCAAGAAACACTCCCAGATTTGAATGTCATTTTAACAGTAATTTGAACCAACATCTGAAACGTGTTATATAATTTTAAACATATAGTAAAAATTATTTTCTTCCAGCTTAGAGCAAGTGCAGACTCAGTAGTTGTTCCAAAGCTTTTAGTTATTTCCCCCCTCAATCTCTAGACGTAAACAAACAAGAATGCTAATTTAAAAAGTTACTTCAGGCAATAATCTTGTCAAAGTAGTTAAAGAGGGTTAGACTCAATCATCAGAAGGTAGGGTAACCTCTATAGAAAGCATTCATCATGAAAACACATTGCATTTATTCAATCAGTGATTCTCCAACAGTTTGAAACAAATGCCTTGGATATTATTGAAAAATATTACTTTTTCTCTGAATGAGACAATCAAAGGTGTGTTTGATTTTCTTAAGGTATAAAATGAACATGACACTGTTCCCAAAGGCATTTATGATACTAAATAGGTGGGCAGGTTTTATTGAAGATTGTTGTGCCCTCAATTCCCTAAATTTTCCTTATTTCTCAGAGATGGCCACCAACGGCTCCATGTGCTGTTTCTCCACAGTGACAGCAGGTTTACAAAGGGCCCAGTACAAAAGGGGAAAGCTAAACCTGATTTCTATAAGGACTTCAGACTAGTTTGTGTGCAGGTGCTGTCAGCATATCAGCAGCTCAGCTGTGGGTTTCCTTGAAAAAGGAATGTAAACTCAACAGGTTTTATTTGGGTACAGCTGAAGGGTTGGGCACCAAATGCATTGTTCAGGGTCTAAGCAGGCCACACACACAGCTGGAGTGCCCTCCTGAAGGTGACTGAGGCCTTTGAGCAGGCAGAGCTGTGGCGGGGCCAATGCACTGGGGCCTCCAGGGGCCCCTGCTCTGAAGGCTGGGCACAGCCAGTGGCACCTGTAAGATTTCAGCCTGGAAAGCATTTTCAAATACAGAGCAAAATGGCAAGAGCTGGAATGCCTCTTGAACGAAAGCAAACTCCAGTGAAGATGGAACCCCCTCTTGTGCTGACACAGAGATTATTCATGGAGCCCTCCGTGAAAATCAGCCCAATCCCTAGGGAGGCTGGCAGCTCCATTCCACTGGCACTCACTGGCCCCCCTTGTGTACATATTTACGTAGCTACCTTCAAAATAGACCCTCCATGTTGCAGTGAGTGACATACCGAGGATTTGTATTGATGGTGTAGCTCAATATGCAAGTCCAAATGAACTTAATGTTCTGTAATTTATGTCTTTCTTTTTAAGACAACATGTCCTCATGTTTTTCCAAGAATAGATGTATAACTTAGTCTTTTGGGCACTGATCCATTTTACACATTTCCTGATCTGTCCTTGTGTTACTGGAAAACATTTTCCAGGATGAAAGCTCAGTTTGTGCAAGAAATAAAATCAATTCAATTGAACAGAGATGATGGTTACACAAACATGTGTATATTGTGTTAAGCACAAATGTCTGACATTTATCAATATAATTTAGAACCAACCAGATAAATTTCTTCTAATGGACCAAACTTCTAATAGTATATTTGCATAACACTTGCATTGAACTTAGAACAGCCCGTGTTCTGCGTAATGTTTCAAATAGGAGTTTTAAAATTGTACATTTCTTTCCCATTGAACAAAAATTTAATGTTTCTGGAAATGGTTTTGTAAGATAATGTACTTGTTAGC
Source organism: Mystacornis crossleyi (assembly GCA_013400655.1). NCBI lineage: Eukaryota > Metazoa > Chordata > Aves > Passeriformes > Timaliidae > Mystacornis > Mystacornis crossleyi. The sequence goes on along the minus strand of VYZQ01040469.1, from coordinate 32,294 downwards.
CAAAAAAACCACTCAGAAAATAACCTTACTCTTACTTTGATGTACAAGTATAACAACAGTTTTTTAGGAATGGATATGACCCATCTTATTTTTACACATTATATATACTTTAACTTTTTTTTTCCAAATGTCGAAGATATATATCTGAGTAAAGGGCTTCTTCATGGATCGCATTTCTCTATTTTTTTATGTTACCCTCAAGATGAATGAACTTTATCTTTTCAGGAAGTTAAATTTTTTATTTAAAATGTGAAATCTTGTGGAGTCCCAGGGTTAAGTGCATGGTTTCAAAGCTGATAGACTTTCAACATGTGGCTCTCTTATTCCTATATTTAACATTCTTTTATCTTGAAACATTTTACTCAATTTCTCAGAAATGCCATTTGTTTAAAAAAAAACTTTTGAGAATCAAGCAGGATATCTCTTTACTCTGTTTATATACAGGACACAACCCTGGCAACAATTTAACTCCAGCAAGCTGGAGAATTTCCACCTGGACTAAGGGTTCTACAATCAAATTGGCTGTATGTTCCAGAAGATGGTTCACTATCAGATGATGACTGAGGGTGTGTTGCATTTCTCTTTGCATCAAGAGAAATATCATAATTTATGTAGGAATTTTACATAGGCAAGTGGGCCTAAATTATTCCACTTTGGGCTGGGCCTTGCTCTCAGAGGACTTCACGCAGCAGCTTTTACAGAGCCCCAGGTCAGACTGGGATCCCCACTGAATCTGGCAACAGTGCACTACCTCTTAGACTATACACATTTCATTAATAAACCACTCCCAGATGTTTCCCTGTTAAATATTTCAGTGGAGGAATCAGAACCTACGAGTTACAAAATCTAAATAAACAGAAAATATATAAGTGTTTCAGAGTTAGTTGTAGGAGAAATGCTAAGACATGCTTTTGGAAACTATGATACTGCCAATATCATTAGGACAGCCAGTCCTGAATAAACAAAAGAATTTGAGAGCTACAATAAAACATGAATACAGACTTTGTGATGGCCAGCACTGTTTCATTAATGAAAGTGTTCTGTTAAGCAATCTGGATAAGATCCAGAGTGTTTCCCTCACAGAAAAAGTGATTCCTCTTGCAATACCTGGCATCAGGTGCATAGTAATGGTATTACACAGCAAGATAAGGCTACTTGATCTATTAAAATTACAAGAAATAAACAACTATTGAAGATACTTACAATTAGGGTACTCTTTAAAAGGCAGAATTGAGTGCCACCTCCTTCTTATTCCCTGAGTCTCACATCCAGCCAGTTCTGCCCTTACACCTGCACAAGACAAAAAGGAATGGTTTAAGGTTTTAACGAAAAAACAGGCATCTAATATGGCCTAATCAGTCATACAGATATGGCAGCATCCTCCCGCCTTGCAGATTCTCAGTGAATATTCTAACCTCCTCCTAGACACCTTCTGTATCAATTTTCTCAACTACTCCTATTAAGTTTTAATATAGAATTTCTACTGTTATGCAGAGATAACATAGAATTATTGCAGAAATATTTCTACAGTACTGTAGAAATATTTGCTGGAGCTGAAATTCAAAATTTGCTCTCACATGGGAGGGCATAATCCCAACATTGGGATATTGTAGTGCAGAGGCAGCTCCCTTAGACCAATCACTGTAATCTGGATGCAATTATCTTTTATTTCTAGAAAAGTTCCATTTTTAGAACTTAAGAGTGTTATATGAACCTTTCTCTTTTTAATGAGATGATATTTTCTGTCAAAAGACATTTTTTTCTCAAATGATTCTTAATACTGCTTTACAAAACATGTATTTGTCATGAGAAAAGGTAGCTAAAGTGCATTGCACAGGCCCCTGTTTCCCGTAATGTTCCACTGAATTTCATAGAAATAATCGACTGGAGAACTACTACTCAGCGTGAATAATTGTGAGACTCTGCCTGCCATATATCTATCATGATCATCTAAGATAGCTATATATTCAAACTGTGCAAAATGGCACAGAACTGCAAAACAGCTACAAAAAACAACTAAGATTGATTTTCTAGTACCATTAGGTCTATTACATTCAAGTATCTTAAAAGTGAATAATAATAATAATTATTAAAATTACAAATAAAAGTCTAACTAAGGCTACAAGGGCATAAAACTTGATGACAGACTACTGTGATGACAGTTCAAAAGGGGTATAATTTGTTTGTGAGATTTAAACGTGCTAATACTTTTATTAAATGGTAAACCTATACTTTGGAGATTTCTGATCATGACATATATTGGAATTTACATTAAGGAGAGATGGCTACTCATAGACATTACTATTTATAAATTATATCTCTTTTATGTAATATACACACTACTGGAATTATTTAAAGGAGTGCTAATATTGAAAAATGAGTATTGATTAAAAGACAAAAACAATCCCCAGGAAAATAAAGCACGGAAATCAGACAAAAACATTAAATAAAAGAATGAGCAGTACCCGTAACTTGGAGTACCACTTCCTAAGAAACACATACAGTAGCAAAATCTATTTTAATTGCATATGGGGACTTTGCTTGGATTATGCCCAGGCACATGACAAACCACTACCAAGTCCCCTGGTGGGAGTAAAGGACAAAAAGGGCTTTTACTTGGCTTGTTGCCACTTTTCTCAGGAATAATAAGTCAGTCACTAGTCACAAAACAAGAGTCCCCTGCATCAAGCCAGCCACCCCCCAGGGAGGCTCTGGCTGGCAGCAGTTCCAGGCAGCTCCAGCTTCCCAGTGCCCAGCGCTGGGGCTGCCGGCCCCTCTCCTTGGCACCAGCTAGACTGGGCTCCCAGTCATCCCCTCTCTTTACAACTCGTCCTCATGGCTCTGGATCACATTCTTTTTAAAAGTTATTGCATAGCAAAGAGAGCCTGTTTAAGACTCCAAGTCATGAAATATTCTCCTGATTAAGGAGTAGTCACATTCTATATTTCCAAATGGGACGAGTTTCATTGCCTCTGGCAAGAGCAATATGTACAAGCCTACTGCATCATGAGTAGGCTCAGAGTAATCAATGGTTAACTGGCTAAATAAAGGACAAAAACTATCACTGGGGCCCCAGCAAGGATCGTGGTAAAGGACATAGAAGGCTTCCGATTCCTTAAGAGCCTAGAAGGAGTAGAGGTCCTATGAAAAGCGAGTTGCAGAGTCCTCGTAAGCACCCAACCAGTGCATTTGGAACATCCCACGGATGTCAGCGAAGGCTGACCATCGAATCAAGAGATCTTCTCAGCCTGGTGAAACAAACAATCGCAGCTACCCAGAAACTCTGTTTTAATGAAAAACAGGAGAACAAGATGCAGAAAGAGATCATTTGCAGTACACATTTTTCTAACACTTTTTAAACCATCTCTAAAGACAAGAGGAGTCCCTTGTCTTTCCCACTGTGTCATTTCTCATCATGGTACTACCAGAAGGATTTAGCCTCCCTCCACTTTCTGAATTTCTAATCTGGTGATGCTATTGCTCAATATAACATTTTATTTCCCCAAGAATCACACATTAATTGAACTAATGACTGATAAGGCGGGTTCATTGTGACATTATTTAACATTTTGTACGCTTGCTCTAGAACACGTTCTATTTTCCAGGGCAAAGCTAAATAATTTTTGCACGGAACAGAGAATTTGTCTGTGGATTGGTATTGGATATGAATATTCTTCCATTAACACTTCATAAGTTTTTCAACTAATCTCAGAACAACCATATTTGCTTTTCTTATAGCACAGTATCAGTTTTATATCTTAAAAGATTTGTAGGAGTTGTCCATCAAATACAGTAATATCATCTTGACAGAAGATTAAAAAAAGACAAATTATTATATGACTTCTAGATACATCAGAAAAAAAGATATCAAGACCATAAAAATCCTCATGCTTACAATTTGCCTGTTTTTATAATAATATGTCATATTTTCTATATTTTTAATACTACCGCACAATAACAAAACGGCTAAATTGTTACTTTCCCTCAGAATTATGTCTGAAATGTTTATACATAGTTGATTCCCACCTTTTCAAAGTTCCTTAAAAATGCAATGTGCATTAGTTAGCACATAATGCACCAACTAGCACAATGAACACTGGTTTATATTTGTAATCCTACCTAGAATCCATCTTTGCATTACTTTCAGGACAGAAAAGATGCTAAATGCAGTATTTTCATAACGGCAAGAAACAGAAAACAGAAAAGCTGTAGGTTGGATTTTTCTGCTCTAGTTAATAACACACAAAACAATATAAGCAATTTAACTCCTTTAAACAACTTTGATCCCACCATTGTGTTTCATGCCTTTGTTACAAAGTGACAACAAGAGTTTCAATATCAATAATAAAATGTAAAAATAAAAGTTAAGAATAAAACCAGACATCCCAAGTGCTTAGTCTTTAATGGAAAGAAGGATGAGGAACCAAAGAAAAGGCCCCCACATCTGCACAAACACTGCCTGCTAAATTGTTTTTCACACAACTTCCCAGTAAACATTCTTTGGCAATGAATTAGTTCCAGGTCTTATGCAGAAATGTTAATGCAACATATCTCAAATATGTGCATTTAATTGTTTTTGTAATTATACATCCTGACTCTCAAAACAATATTATGCCCAAATAAGTGTGTGCAGTTTTTGGGAGTTACTTCTGGAGAGCTTCCTTAACGTTTTGTTTTGCCAGTTTCTCTGATTTTTTTCTTTAAATGGTATCCAACCCCCAAGGCAACTTTAATAAAGTCAGTGAAATTATACAGGTAGAAAGGACAAAAATGCAGTTTCTGGATTTCAAATAGTGACAACACCAGTCTCACCATTAAGCCTGACACAAGAACCTTTTAATTTAAATGTAATCTCCAAAAGGCCAAATTACCAGCAACATGTTCTCATTAATTCCTGTAAGGGATGCTCAAGCTTTGACCCCTTATTGTTCTCCTTATCGAGAAGTGGCTGAGTCATAGTATTAATAAGCCATCACTCATTTAAGTGGTCATTCACTGCTGGGCGGGGAAAAGATAGGCTCATCCTTTTGAAGTGGGAATGGGCAAGCAAGGCTGCTGTAATAGGCTGTGATTATTTTCACTATGAATGCTCTCCCAGCTTTCAAAAATTAAAAGGAGCACTCATTTTCCTGCTTGAGTATTTCTCACACTGGCAAAAAATTGAACACTTTGAAATGTAAATGATTTAATCTTTGCAAACCCCTGCTTCAGAGGGAGGTACAGCTTCATTTACAAAATGAAGACATTTTAGGAAATGATTATCATTGTAAAATTGAGGTCAGCAGGGAGTCCGAGTTCAAACTCTTAGAATATCAGCAGTGTAACAAGTTTGATCTTCCTTACTGCATTGCTTGCATTTGCTTCTCTGGGTTCCAGCAGAGAGCCATTGTCAGTCGGAACTTGTTCCCACTCATTTCCCTTGGTTAAATAAAATAGTTATGCTTATTACTTAGAATTAGTCAGTCCAATAAAATTTAGGGCAAAACTAAAAATAAAAAAGGGAAGTTTATTTTGATTAATATAGACACTATATGCATATTCAACTTAGAACATTTAAAGGCTGACAGCGCTGAAGACAATTGTTTTTTAATGCTTAGTTCAGGCAGTAGCTCTGGGCAGTGTTACTTTACTGTCCTACCAAGGTTTCAGAAGGAGACCACCCATAATGGTGAGAGAATATTTCATTTAAAATTTAAACATTAAATCCTTAATCTCTCTTCTACAACATCCAAGTTGAATGACAATTATTGTTGCTGGCATTATAGGGTTTTATGGTATCAGTCAGGCTTATTATGAACTGATGGAGATGATAAATTTGTATAACAAAGTGCAAGTGATAACAGCTGCCATATGACAACAGCCATTATGGAGAGCTTCCTTGCACTGATAGGCATTTCAGCTGAAACCAAGGGAAATCTCTCTGAGTGAAACAGAAAGGGAGTAGTTACAGAATTTTATCGGTGATCTTGAGATAGAAGTCCATCATCTTTTAATCAGTGTTATATACTAATTTTCAGTGGAGTGTCTTATCTTTCTGCCACTCCTGAAGAGCCATTTCTGTCTCCCAGCCTGGTACACTGAAAGGTATAGCTAAAATTAGAATGTCAAAATGCCATTTGCCTTGCAAAGATCCTTGATGCACCCTTGAAATTACACTTCAGTAGGACAGATGAAACTTACTGTGTGAAAGAAATACACCCATATATCCATAACATGCCAGAGAAAAATACCAAATTAAGCAGAATTCAGCACTTGTCCAATATCTCGAAAAAGGATAGGTAAGAATGAAAGGCTACTCATACTCAAGTTAAAGTGATACAGTTTGAAGTAAGTCTAAATGCTGGGTAGCCAAACTTGCAGGACACTTACCCAAACCACCCTTAAGGAGGTTTGTCTTTACTGATGACAAAAAAAGCAAAATATTAGCAGTGGTTTTTAATATTCCTCAAAAAGAGAAGAAAAAAATGGTTCTATAAAGAAAATTGCCCAATTTTTCAAAATTACCAAAATGCTGAAAACTATGTTATAACATTTCAAAAAGAGATAAAGGAGAAAGTCTGAACACCATCCACCACGTATCCAGTCCCACTGCTTACTGGTTTTTCTGGTTTAAGCAGGTGTTTTGTTCGTGTGCACTGGAGTGTGAGGCAGCTGTTCTCCCGAGGCATGAAGGGCTCCATTATAAGCGCCACCCTGCTCCCTTTCCAAGGCAAGTTTGCAAGCTGGGCAATTGCCGCAGTGGAGGAAAGCTCCACACCCTGGCCTTCGGGCAGGGCTTCTCTTTCTTAGAGGAACTCTACACCTGACAAGGCACGCAAGTGGCAGAATGAAGGAGTGTGACCAGAAACAAACACGAGAAAAAGTCACACACAGTAAACTGAGGTTTCAAAATACATGGCCAAGTGTGTCTTGCTGACTCCTGGAAACTTCACGTGAGTTCTGGACAGCACTGGCCTGAAAGACAGCTGCTCAGCAGAAGAGTGACTTCTTTCTGCCAATATTACTCCTATAACTATTTAAAGATATCTATGAAGTTTTTAGACCTGATGCTTGTAACAGAAGCCAGACTGCAGGAGGTTCTTGAACTGGACGAACTTAAAGTTTAGAATATATATGTTTTGATGAACTGATACTGTAACAGATAACTAAAAGCTGTTCCAGCCTGTAAACTCCCTGGGACAAAGACTACTCGTTTTGTTTGTATAAAAACGTCCACACACAGCACGGTGGGTAGTAAGATATCCCCCAGCCTTCCCCCATTTCATACTCTTCAGCAGAGGAGTCAGGTCACAGGAGGGGGAATCAAGCCAGTCAAACTTAACTGAGCCGAAGGGAAATCCAGAAAATTCACAAATATTCTGAGATCAGAACTTTTAAGCAAACTATGACTTTAAGAGAAGATCACTTATTTTATTATGATTATTATGAACTCTTTCCTATTGCCAATAATGCTTAATATTGTGCCTCCCAGTTATTATTTTCAGAAGGTTCAGATCAAAGGAAGGAGCACAAACACTGCATGAACTCGGGGAAAGAGGTACCAGTGGAACTGTTAAGATTATGCTTCTTTAGCTCCACATTCTGGGCAACTAATGCAACATTTTACATAATATTTTTCTTTGGAGAAGTTGAAATCAACTCTGTATGACATCTTCTGAAAACATGAATTACGGAGCTTAGCTACTTGCTCGGAACTCTTTAGGAATTGTCTGCCTTGAACTTCTTAAAAAATGCTGTGCTTTGTCGTTAACTTATTAACTTCTGAAGCTCTCACAAACTGCTCCCAACTAATTTTCTTAATATTCTCTTCAGTGACAGATATTTTACACATTAAATCTATTTTTCATGTTAGCCCAGTGATCAAGAAGGCTGATGTAATCCACTGGGGGAACATATATTCCAGTTTTCATTCATGCTTTAGAGTATTGTCACAGTTCAGCACAAAGGAATAATCTGATTGTTTCTCATAAAGCAAGAACAAATCATGATTGAAGGATTTCTTCTATTTAAAGCTATGCTTTGCAAAGCCTATTGAACTTGCTAGAAGAGTCATCTCCGATGCGTACACTAACTACACAAAGCTGCTGCACAGTTACCATTCAACGGCTAATTTAGTACCAAAAGGCCAATATTGCTGACTTGCAGATTACAAATATCACGAGATATTAATTTATTTATATTTAAATCAGGCTAAAAGATTAAGAGAACTTTCAGTAGATCCATTTACAATTAAAATGAGCGCAAGTTTGAATTACTTTTTTATGATCTGGGTACAGCTGGGCTTTGAAAGACTTGCCGCCAGAATGATGCAAGGCATTTGCCTTTGACAGAGTAATGCAAAATTTGTCTAAGTGGGTGAAAGAGCATTAGATTGTATCACCTCGTAGGTCAGCTGGAAAATACAATATGTATTCTGATTATGAGAAAACAGAGTGAAAGGCAGAAAACAGGTGCTGAGGGATTGGCACTGGGGCGCCGAGGGGCCGATGGCAGCGCAGGGGCCGCGCTCCGCGGCCGCCTCGCCGGGCCGGGCCGAGACTCGCGGGGACGGCGCTCACAGCTTTGACCTCCGGGCAAAGATAACTCTTTCATACCCCCTGTTCCACTTTTCCACTTTGTATCCAAGTCCTCTGCTATAAAATGTAAAACCAGCACATAGAGCACACTGCTTTGGAGGTCTGCCACTTGCATTCAGGCAACCATTTGTACTTTTGCAGGCGTAATCAATCTCCTGTTGCTATCAGCAGGGAGTGGGGCTTTGCTGCTTTATGGCTTAAAAGTAGTTTTGTGCAAATTCTGCTTCCCTCCCCCCTCCCTTTAGCTCCTCTACTCACAGGATTTCCAGGGACATGGGCTAGAGCTGAGAAAAGAAGCTTGTTTGATTTAAGCACAGAGGGGTTTTTTGTGTGTGTGTTTATATTTTCTCTGCATCTATTAAGGGGTGAGGGGGAGAGACTTCATTTATATGTTAATATTAGCCGGCACCCTGACTAAACTGACAGAACTATTTCATGGGAAGCTGACAAATTTTGTCAGCTAGGCTATCTTTCCACATCTCAATAGTGGCAATAATCTTGATTAGCAAAACAATTGGGGGCCAAAGAAGTCCTGCTGCTCCAAAGACCCTCTTCTCAGGTTACAGTTTGCTAATGTGATGAATCCAGAGAGTCCTTCAAGCTTGAAAAAATTCCCCAAAGCAGCTGAATTTAGGCAAATGAAGGGAACCATTTTGGAGGCTGGACAAAAGGGGTTAATTTGATCGACCATGTCTCCATAGTCTTATAACAATCATTTACTTAACAAGCATATAGAGAGTCATTCCATGGAAACTGGTGGAGTTAACAGAGGAAGTTCGAATAGAATATCTGTTTATCCCAGATGTGTGGGAATTTTAGCCAAGAAACAACACCACATAATTGCTGCCTGTGGTATTGATTCTTACACAGAAACAACAGCAGAACTAAAGGGCTCTGAACACATCGAGAAGGCCTCAGCTAGGAACCAGTACAAGCTTCCATTTTTATTAGCTTGTTGCATTGCTAATAAAATAATTAGAAATTAACTCTTACAGGGAAACTAAATGAACTCAAAAGGTTTGTGCAGTTTATTTTCAGTGCAGTTTTAAGCAACTATTTCTGTTTGCAAAAATAAGGGCTTTTGTAATATTTTTGATGTATTTTCATTCATCTTGTTGCTTTTTATCGTATTACTACATAACGAGCCACATTCTGAATTATATTTATGCATCTCAAATCTGGTGGATTTTTTCTAGAGTGATTAGGCTGCATTTGCTTTAAGAACAGAACCAAATAACTACGAGAATTGTAAGCAGATGGAAATTTACTTGGTCCAGGTCAGCATAAATATATAATCAATATATTGATTACAACAAACAATATAAAATAGCCCTTTTACTTTTGGGTCCTATCTCCCAGTTATTTATGCACGTCATTAATTTATAAATCTGTCATAAATTGATCTAAAAGAGATATTATTCATAAGATTCTGTTTAACTCTCTGATGCAATTTTTAAACTTGCATTGAAAATTTTATTGTAAAAGTACTAACCAAAGCTTCCTCTCTTTTCACACACTTGTTACCCCCTGTCCAGCAACACTTTTGGAATAATTTCTTATTCTGTTACTGGAATAAAAATTACCATTCATATCATGTTTTGTAAGACTGAGGGATTTGACCTTCTGTGTACATACTGATGAATATTAGCATAAATATACATTTTGCCAGACATCAAATACAGGGTTTTTAAAAACTGCTGAAGTCATCTATCTTCAGTGAGTTTCAGAACCAAACCTTACTTACACATTATGCAAGTATGAAAGAGAAGAGGAAGAGAAACTCTGGCATTTTTATTCCTTGTTCTTTTGCATATTGGTGGTGCTGTACACACCATCTAGCAGGAATCCCTCTTTAAAAGATGCCATTTATTATTAGATTTTGATACAGTCATCAAACTCCCTCACTTCAAGTTATTTTCTTGATAACTTACAAGGATGGAAGTCTCCAACTTCATTAATTTTAATGTGAGCAAGTAAATTTTTTTCATTTTCCCTCAAATTTGTGATAGGATGTGAATGAGAACATGTTTTTAAAACTGACTGATACTGATACACGTGAAGATAAACACATGGACAGAAAGATTTATCCAAACAATTGGTCCATAGTCTTTCACAAAGACAACAGTCGGCAAAAAGTATGTGCAGAATCTCCACCCATAGAGAACCTTCAACGTTTACATTGGCACAGATTAACGCTTAGTTATATTTAATTTCTAAGACGGGTATCTGAATTGAAGCATCAGAAATTCCTCACTTCCTTTCAATGTACTGCCATTAAAGATCATGTAACACAGATTACTCAGAAAAACTGTTTGATGACAGATGAAATTTTGCCCGAGTTAAAAAGCTTACCAATGGCATGGCACACTTGCAGCCAATGAAGCTGACTTACAAGAATATGTGTGTCTCCCCAGCTGTTTGAAAACTCTGCACAAAGCCTCTTTTTTTTTAAGCATTCTGTGTTTCCAGATGTTCAAAACTGGGTTAATTTTTTAGGAAGCTGAGGTGCTCTGTTTTATACCATCTGTCACACACTATCGTAGTGAAAAAGAGAAGGAAAACACGCTATGTGGCTAACATCAAACTGTTACATGATCATTAAGAATCTCATATTTTTCACCATATAGATCTCTACCTGTGCACAAAAGCCCATCTTTAACTGTCTCATTTAAGGCTGCTTTTAACAACAGCACAGGCTGCAATGACAGTACCAGCAGAGAAGCTATACAGCCCTCATGCCATGAAGCTGATAAGGAACTCAATCGACCTATGATAAGTGAGAATTTTTTTTATTTTCATTCGTTCAATCTTTCAGAACAGCAGACAACATCTAAATCTGAAGTTTTAACCCAAACAAAAGCTTTCTTATGGCAGCCTTACGGCTTGGTTTATTTCCTTTTAGGTTAATGTGGTACAAACTTTCAAACTAATGCTAAGATTGAAATCTTTTGTACAGCTTGAGTGGATCAAACTGTGATCCTGAGTGTGCACAACTTAGACTCTAGCACTGCCTCTGAGGGAAGTTTTCTGCCCTCAGACAAGCCATTGGCACAGACACCGGCAGGCAAAGTGCTCCAGGCTGTGTGACAGCACTGAAGGGCCTCCTCTGAGGGACCTGGACGCAGCGCAGCGCCTTTGGATCCACTTCCCCAGCAGCTCCTTGTGAGACAGGGTATTTCCTTAGGAATGTTTGCTGGTATTTACGCCGTGAGTTCAGAGAGTGGCTGTCCATAGCTCCTATTAGACTGTAATTGTTCAAGTGACAGTTCAGATCCTCTTCTTGATACACTGCTATTGAGAGAGACAGACAGAATTCCCATTAAGGCTTGGTTTAGGCAGGGTATCCAAAGCTTCTGGCTGTAAAAAGATGGAATTAGCATAGGTACTGCTCTGTGCTAGCACTTCCTCCTTTTGACATGATCCCCAAAAGATCGTAAGTGAAGAAGAAAGGGACAATAAACATGTTTTACACAATTTTAAGGAGAAGAGCTTTGGTCTGATTCCAGATATCGTCAGCAGGATGAACACAGAGGGCAACATTTAGTTATAGATTAATAATCCAAGTACAAATAGTTCTGAACAAATAGAAAAAACATAAACCCACAATATTAAGCAAACCAGAGGACAAAGATCACTCAATTCTCAGAGCTATATTAATTTTAAGTGGGGAAACAAACCATACAGAAGTCATTGAACTCTGTGATGTCAATATCAAGGTGAACCAGCCTGAATGAAACATGCCACAAAGAGTTATGAAATGTAAAATCCAAGTAAAGAATGTGGAGTTTACATGAACAGCAGTGAACTCACTGACCCAGAAAATGGATATTTTTTCAAAAGTTCTCAAACTTCTTTAAGTTGGAGAATTTAATGCCGAATTATACATCAAATAATCAAAAAGAAATCACAGGAAAGCAAATTAACTATAACATTTTGTAATTCTTGTATTACTGTAATATGTTAATGTCACTAGAATCAACTTGAATTATATAATCCTCTGCTTGCAAGACTTTACGTAAAATAAATAATTAATTTTCCACTTTTCTACCAGTAAATGAAGAAAACAAGAGACAGAAAAATTTCTTCCACCAGGAAAACAGCAACATTTTTCTCTGGAGAGACACATTTTGAACTATAGCACAAGCTGTAACTCACCTTACACAGTCTGGTTTTGCATTGTGTTTTTCAACTGATCATCCTGTAGCTCATGCATCATTACCACCGAACAATTATTCTAAGAAAGTTAAATGCAGTACAGGCCACAACTAACATGTAAAAACCGCTCACTCACTCTTCATTAGAGAACTTGAGATAAATATGAGTTGAGAGTTGAATTTTGCCACAAATTTTGCATTAATACTTGGACAATAATTCTGTTATATCATTATTCTAGGGCATAAACAATTTTCTGTCATCCAGTGATAACAGCAGAATGGTCATCCGTCTATCATTTTAATAAAACCATTTTGTCAGAAAAGGTTGTTAGATACCACACAATGAATGCTAGGCTATCAAATAAACCATTATCTATCCAGCCCAGACAATCTTCAGGCTGTGTTTCTCCTCTAAAAATTAAAAGATACAACATTGTAGATCTCAGGTCACTGGCACATGAAAACCTTCTTATTATATCAGGCTTATTTCATAAATAATGCTTCCTGTAAATTTATCTGCTCACTCTCCAATATGGATCTTTGCAAAATAATCCTTACTGCGTGATCAGAAAAGCCCAACACATTAGGATTGATAAACTTAGACAATAATTTTGTGCTCTGGGTTTAAACACAGATACTTTCATTACTGTTGAAGTTCAGATCTTTCCTAAGATCTGTTACCTAGTAATATTTTATGTAGGTGAAGTGTCACAGAAATGGCTATACCCCTAGTGAAATATAAACTCTGAAACTTGCACAATTGTGCACTTTCTTTTGACAAAAGAAACTTGGTCATATTTCTAGCTGTTTCTCTTTATGAATACGTTGAATACATCTTATAAATACATTGAATAAACTGAAAAATTCCACGTTTAAATTTTTAGTTCAGCTGCATAAATCAACATTTATGATAAAAGGTAGTAGAGGAAAAAAGAGATAATTTTTCGTGCTTTGAATTATCACAATTTATACATGAAGATTTCCTGAACAGTCTGAGATCTGATAACGCTTGTGTCATAAGTGAAGATTTCCCATGTCCTCTTAGCTTCACCTCTCAGTATTTGGGTAGATTTTTATTACTGGGTAACACATAAAGCAGCTTTCTTTTATTTTCCAAACAGATGATTTCTTCCAATTCTTAATGAGATATGAATGAAACTTTGATCTTCAAGTTGAATCATTCATTAATCATAAACAAAACATGATTAAATCAGGGACACATCAGCACATACTGTAAAAATAAAAGCTTGCACAAGTCTTTTATTTAATATTAACTTCATTATGTTTTTATGTGAATTCTTGGAAGTTGGTTATTCCAGCTTAAAGTTAATATTTCCTTAGGTAAAAAACTGTATCATGTGATTATTCTTCATGTAGTTAGGTGGCTTTATACACGTTAATGGTTAAACTACTTCAGAAATGACATTAAACCAGAGAGGAGTGCAGAGAGTTTCCACTGATTCTGTTGTGTCTTTGAGTTAATCTGACATATAATATAGACGAAAGTACAGAATAGGAAGAGTGAAGAAAATACATTCAGAAAAGCACACACTGCTTTATGGAACTGCACATGATACAGAAGAAAAAGAGAATGTATTTGCTGTTCTCTCAGGATGATCTGTTGGCCAGTCTAGTTCCTGCTCACAATTTAGAGCAATTCTGTAAAAAAATCATCTTTCTTTTTTACTGTTTATTCTATTTTTAATAAATTGACCCATCATTTGAAACAATATTCAAGATGCAACTATCCATGAGAGAGGAAAAGGAGTCCTACCTTTGATAGTTATCACCATTTTCACTAATAATTGGTTGGGGTTTTTTTGCAGGGGGCAGGGAAAAAAAAAAAGGAATTCATCAGTAAAGTAAAAGTTTGTATCTTGAGAATAGTACCTATCTCCTTCATACTTACTTTATATCCAGTTTATAAGCCTCAAGTTCTCACACTTGGAGGATTTCCCTCCCACCAGAACAAGCATAAGGTCTAGTAAAGGCTATGGCAGCTTTGGGAGGAGTTACCTCATCTGTCTGAAAAAGCAACAGCTGAAATGTGAAAGCATTAGCAGGAAAACTTCAACTGACAGAAGCCAGCATCCACCTCCAGGAATGCACCGAGGTAACAAACCTGCCATTTGGATAGGAATGCCTTTCCTTTCCTTTATCCTCTGAAGGAGTTAAGGTTTAAAAGTTTGGAAGGCACATACAGAAAACCACAGAGCATAATCTCAGCACCTGTATCTCTGTGAGCACTTAAACTTTCAGGAAACCCTGACACTCAGAGCTAATACTGAAATATATAGTGCATTGATTTTTTTTTTTCCTGCAAGAATATGTATGTTATCTACACTATACATACAACAGTAGCTCTTCACCTGCCATCAATAGGTCATGCATGCAACAAAGAGCTGTGGGTTGTGTCTGACTCTGACGGACACTGTATCTGTAAGATCCTCCTGTAAGAGGCTGCGGAGATGCTGTCAGGCTTAGGAGGAAAAAACCATCAGCCTGAGGAAACACCCGAGACACCCAGCATCAGACTCCTGTTTCAGGAAAAGCATAGAGGGAAACAGAAAGGAATGGAATAAATGGGAAAAGCTTCCAGAGGATGGATAATAAAAGCCAGTATAACCAGATAATTGCCACTGCTTTATCGCCCAGGTATTGCACACCAAGTGTCACACAGGGGTTAGTTATGCTGCAAGGAGACATCCAGCAGTCACAAAACCTTCCTCAGTAAGGAAGCTCCTAGATTGAACACAGCCTGTGAGACTAGTCAACTTTGTAAGCAGGAAGGCAGGTTTTAAGGAAACATCCTGGCTAATCATGTAGGAAACAGCACAACTGAAAATCCAACCCAAGAAAGCAATCTACACCCACAGGAAAGTTTGGTCCCAGGTGACCACAAAAGGGTTGAGACAATCACGTCCTTACTTTCAAGGGTCTCTAAGTACTGCTCCAGTGAAATACATGAACGAAATGGAATGGGAAAAAAAACCCAAAATCTCAAAAGACAGTGTCACTTTGTGTCACAAAATTCATGTCCAAGTTTCTGCAATTTACCCAAAGAAGCGAGACGAGTCCTGGAGGGCTGCGCCAGTCTCTTTCCCCTGTCTTATCCCCTCAACCTCCATCCCTTAATAACGATCTACGTAATCTACGTGTCATGTGATATAGTCATCAAAAAGTGATGTACCTGCACATAACACATACAAAACAATATGAGAAGATATTTTTAAGAAGAAGAGAGAACCTTAAACATTAATAAGTAGCAAATCTGTGAAATCAAAGCATTTTCCTCCTTTTTTTATAATAGCCTTTCATTCTTTTTATGATTTGTCTTTGAAAGCTCTTAAGCTCTTCCTGTGGATGACAGTTGATATTGTTCTTCCATCCTGCTGCAGACAGCACAAGGGAGGGAGGGAAAAGGAAAAAAAAAAAAACTATTGTACAGCTTTTCGTCTCTGAAACATGATTTTTATAATTAATATATACAACTGAGAAGAGAAAGGTACGTTATAATGAAGTGCAATTAAGAGGTGTTTGTTCCTGTCCCACACATAAGATGACTATAATTTCCTTGGCTGTTTAGAAGTCAACCATTATCATTACATTTCACACATCTTTTCTACTTTTTTTTGCACTTCTGATTTTGTTTATTTTCAATTAAAAACTCCAAATAAACATACATACAGATAGTCAAGTAACATCATCTTTTAATTATATTGTGCAGTGATCATTAAACCTAGTGCTTATACTAACCTTTTTGGATTTAATTTCATAGGCATGAATGGATCTGTCAATTTTGCATTACACTGAAATTCATGCAAGGGAGAACAGAATGTGCATTTACGCAGCCTATATTGCGTGTAACCACTGATGTGTTATTAGAGGAGTAATTTAAGGCTATTCTTTAGACACTGTTGTTTTTAAATTCCCCAAATCCATATCACAGCACAGTTTTCTACTTTACATTTTGCATTAATATTATTTGCATTACTGCAGTGACTACTCTCTCTAATCTCACACATATACCCGCACAAAGATGCAATCACTGCCTGGGAGACCTTACAGAGTGAAGATATTAAAGGGACAAACCACGAAGAAAAAGATATATCCTCACTGACGTGATGGTGACATTTTCGTTAGCCTTAAATGCAGCTCCCTTGAGAGGGTTCCTGCTCATTTATGTCCTGGGTGATGTTGGGACTTGTCCAGCTAAAGCCACAGCAGATCAAAGCTGGGAGGCTCAGCTCCCCTAACCCAGCAAAGAGCCCTGCAATGACTGGGGAAGTTCAGAATGACAGCTGAGTCTGTGTTTGGAGCTGAACTGCCATTAATCGGGGATCTAAACAAATGTTTTCTTTCCAGTTTAAATTTGTAAAACCTTTATAAAGTGAGCCCAGACGGAGCTACAAAGGACCAGTTGCTGACAGACAAACAGATGCAGACAGACAAATTGAAAACTATGGCCTGAATAAACCCCACAGAAAGATATGAAAACATTGAGCACAGTGGGCTCCTGCACGGAGGCAAGTTACCTCAATAGGAAGTAGATGTTACCTTATCTTTAAATANGTTACCTTATCTTTAAATAAGAAAATAAATTTTCTGTTTAGGTACTTCTATTGCTGAAATTATTCTTTGACACTAAAATTACTTGATCTTTTTTCCCCCAGTGTTGCTCATGTGCTACTATTTCTGCTGAAAATTTTGATAGACATAATTGTATTTCTCTATGTGAATTTGTGCCAATTAAGCTAAATAACTCAATTGTTCTTGCAATGAGTATGAACTCATTTACCAGAGCAAATATTTTCTTTTGATTGTTTTTGTATGTTTTTGTTTCTACAGAATACTTCCTGAGAAAAATAGTTCAGCTTTAGTTGTAAAGGTTT
>VYZQ01040468.1:0-12990 GCA_013400655.1 Mystacornis crossleyi | reverse complement strand
AGAAGTGTTCTGAAGGTTTATACTGACCAAAATCATAGTCTGTTATCCTATGTGTGAGTTGGGTAAAAGGGAGAGGTGCTGGAGGAAAAGGGGGATTTTTGCCTTAATTCCTTTTTATTTCTTTTTACTTTTAGTTCTATTAATAAACTTTCTATTCTTTAGAGTTTAGAGCTTGTTTGCATTCCTCCCGCTTCTTATCTCACAGTTGGTAAAGAATGGGAACAAACCCACCATAGGCCTGGAAAAGGGCAGGGGATGCACCACCACACAATTAATAGCCAGTGTTTACAACAAATTTTTATTGTGATTATTATGACACCTCAAATGAAATAACAGCTATCAAATTCTAGCTTTTGGTGAGTCAAGCCCTTTAGTGTATTTTGTAATTTTTTTATTTCATAAGACAAAAATAGGAGGATCTTTAAGATCCCCTCCAACACAAACCATTCCATGATTCTATGATTAAAAATATTTGCCTCTATGTGTATATTCTGTAGCAAAACACACTTCCTGAGGATAGACACTGTAGATTTTTAAAGCAAGTTCTCACTGCTTTTCCTGAGATATGGCACCTTTGGTGTGCACTAGCGCAACACAGCTCCAAAGGGGCAAAGTGGAACAGTTGGTAGTGATGTCCTCGAAATCACTATCTGCATAATCACCCGTAGGAAGAAGAGATGTGAAGGAGGGAGTGTTTGAGTGACACATAAAGATCAGTCTGTGACTTGTGTCTCCTGACTGATCTCACTGAGGTGTCTGTACAACCTTTCCTCTCAAAACATGCCCAGCTCTCTGGCCCCAATTGCTGTTACAGAATGAAAATTAAATGTACACATCATTAAACCTGAATACCTCAAGTTAATTCAATGTAATCCAAAAAAACCTTCCTCACTCCTTTTATACAGCTCTATCCTGTCAAAAGCTTCCAGTTTTGTTGTGGGAAAAAATGGAAGTGCAATTGTGATAAGATGCTGCATAAAGAGGAAAAGTCTTTTTCCTTCTATTTCCCAGTTCATCCACAGTCTGGACTTTTTACAGGCAACCTTAGTTTTGATTCATTGAGTAAACATAACATTCCTCATGATAAAACACAGTTGACAACTGGATCATCAACACCACAAACTCAGTAAATACCTAGACGCCTTGGAATACCTGGATTGTCATCCCTTCAGGAAGGTTTGACTGCATTCCACCACATTAAAATGGAAAATTTGCAACAAATCAGCTGAGAGCTGAGTTAAAAGTGTGAGTTAAAAGTGTGAGTGTAAAGCCCTGAGGGGAAAAAAAACCACCAATCCATAAAAGCATTGGTCTCCTTTGCCAAACAAAAGGTAAATTTTAGCACAGAGGCCCTTCTATCTTTCTAAAATTAATTATTAAAATCATTTGGATCTTTACGTTAAGAACTTTTCCTTTTAGATTTGACTGTAGCAAAGTTCAAGAGGGACACAATGTCCTAGATCCTTTGGGATTTCCTGCTGGAAGTTTCAGCTACAGATTTATGGAAAACGAAACTGTGGGAAAATGATTCAGCAAACATTCACATTGCTTCGGGGATGTGCTTTTCCAATTGTGCTGCCACTGATTTTCACTCAACAGCCCCGATACTAAATTAGATCCAATGCAAAAGCTGAGGATTTACTCAAATCAAGTGGGAATGGGGAATCATTTAAAGATACCAAGTACCCAGTGGGGATTCCTGTGGGGCCCTTTTCATCACACACTGTCTAACTTTGCCTAATTTGTCAGGACAATTGATACCAGAGCTCTGTTCAGCCTGTGGAGAGGCCAAGGCCTCTGTGACCCAGTGCCAGTCCTGAGGGAGCTGGATACAGCCTCCCACCCAGCCCAGCACAGTTACAAACATACCGAGATGTCCTCAGCCTGCAGGTGGGGGCAAAATCAAACGTCTGTTCAAAGGACCAAACCCTTCTAGTTCAACCAACCAGTCAGCTGTGCAAAAGGCTTTTGTGAACCCAGAGATGACCTGAGAATTAGAAAAATACAGACACCTGGGTGTTGCTATGGCATTACCAAGTGAAAGCCACACAGAGGGCATGGGCAAGATTTCAGAGTAGTTCACACTTTCAGTCACAGAGAGAATTCAGCAGATTTCAGCCTGTGCTGCTGAGTCAGCCACACACCCTGGGGCTGGGAGAGAGGATGGGAGCTCCTGGTGCTGCTTGTGCTGCTCACAAAGGCCTGAAGCTGGACAAGAGCGGCAGTGCTCAGGGAAGACGTGGATGTGGTGAAGGTACATTTGTGAAAACAGGACTATTTGTGAATACAAGAGCAGGAGTTATGGAAAATAAGTCTGTTGTTCAGCTGTATATCTTGAGAGAGGAGGAGGATGCTGCTGGTAGAGAGGTTTTCTCCTTTGTAGATGGTTATCAAAGATGCGTGAGGCTTTCTCTGTTAGGAGCCCATCCGTCTTGCCTAAAAGCTGCAGAATTGAAGGAAGAGTATCAGTGCGGCCACCAAAGAAACTGGTAGATTCCAGTTAGAATTATAAACCAAATGCCCGTATTTAGACTTGGAAACCTGGAGTGTGAAGTCCTCCAGGCAGCTCCCCTCTCCCATCTCCTACTGGGTCACCTCTTGCTCAGCAAGGGGGGCAGCTTCATGGCCATGAACGTGGGTTCAAGGCTCTGCTGAGACCCTGCCCTGGTGCTGTCACTCATCAGCATCTGCCTTAGAGGGGCCCTAGGACAGACCTGAGGGACACATCACTGGATGTTGCACCCCAGGGCAGGACCTCGGGGCAGTCACCAGTGATAAATTTTTTACCCCTCACACCAATTTATCAATTAATCTACTGATGTAACAACTGCAGTGAGACTGGTTTTGTGTTGTCTTTGCTGGGCTTTGCGAGCACTTGTGCAACTCCTCCTGAAACAAATTCAGACTTGGGAATTTAATCCTTTGACTCTTAGAAAGAAACAACCAACATCAGTTTCTAGGGGATGGACTATTTCAGTAACTGAGAGGAGTCTCAGCCTCAGGCATCCACAAGGTGCCAAAAACACTGGAGCCAAGTGGACACAGGATAGAGGGGGAAAGCCATATGTCACAGGGTGACAGGGTGACTGTTGAAGTCTCCACAGAGACCATCCCACCTCTCTCCATGCATACTGGTTTGCATAACAAACTTCCCTCTTCAGTGTATTTAGAGAAATATTCTTTCTTAAATTAAAGCTGGCTCTGTAGTGGGCAGGGCTGAGAGAGGGAATCACTCTCCTCAAGGCCCTGTAAGCCCACGCCTGGATGACCATCAGTGTCCTGGCTGGGACATGTCCCTGCCAGGGAAGCTGCACAGCAATGCTGCAGTCTGGGACTGCTACAAGGAACAGGACCCATGGAGGGAGGGCTGATCTCTGTGATCACTTGGCCCTGCCAGCATTTCCTCCTCGTTTCAGGAGGACGCAGTGAGGAGATTCCTTCTGTGCTTATTTTTCATAACACAGCCACAGGATGGGCACTGTCACGGCAGTCATGGGAGGGGAGTTCATTCCAGCTGTTGGCCCAGTAAATATCATTAGGAACTTCAGAAACAACACAATGGAGATAAGACCCAAGAGGAAAACCCTTTATGCTTTTTCTGCTTCCAGGTGTGGCACCCACAGGGAACACACAGTTTGTCAGACTGTACCTTGGCCACGCCGCAGCCGCAAGAAGTAATACATGGTGGCCCATCCTGTGCAAACCCCAACAAACAGGAATGCGGACAAGATGCCAATGCTGCTCTTTTTGCTGGTGAGAAATTCAGGATTACCTGCAGAGAAGAAGAAAACAGAGCATCCAAGTGAAGCAAGCAGGAATGCCAAGCCACAAGCTGCCTCATAAGCTCCACACAGAAGCACTGGCCCTGTCTGATAGAGAAGGAACTGGTGAATGAGAGAACAAAGAGCGTCTGGCCCATCGTATCTTAGGGAAGGTACCTGTCACAATGCTGACTTTATCAACATTCAAAGCAAATTCTTGTCACCCTACCACAACAGACACCTTTGAACATCAGTCTCATTTGAAATAACCAACAACAAGATGTGTGAGACCCATTCCTGATGTAGTTCAAAGACAAATAAGGAAATCCATTTTGACTAGTTTTAAAAACTTTTCTGTCCATGACCTAAGGAAGATGACAGGGGTTTCTACCATGAAAGAAATTTGAATATATAAATGTCACCTTTACTTGACAAATGTCCTCTTAGTCTGGAGGTAAAGTCTCATTTACCACTTACAGATCAGGAGAATTCCTGGGAATTTGTTGCATTCCCATCATGTACCCCCTTCCCTCAGCATCCCTGTGTCTGTCACTTTACACTTACAGGAACCTGAGCCTGTGGACATCTCTGTCTGGGACTGGGCACCTCCACGTGGCAAGGCAAAGTCTCTGAGTCTGGATGGCTGCAGCATGTGTGGGTTCAAGGTACGAATGTACAAGACATCTCCCCGCCCATGTAAAACTCTGTTCACATCAAGCTCTCTGGACAAACCTCTCTCAAAGCAAAAGGCAAACAAACACTAAAATTCCCTCACCAGGGACGTCAGCTGGTGGTGTGGTGGGTTTTGGACCTGACTTTCGAGCGTAGCACTTCAGAGTAGGGTTGCGTTGCCAGACATCTGTCTCTGCTTCACAACAAATTTTCTTCTCCTCAGTACTGATGTTACCTCTTCCATTTTCTAAGACAGATGAAAAGTAAAGAAGTTTTGATTATAAACATGGATCATGTAGATCTTCAGTGAAGGGCTACAGATGTTGAAGAGGTTAATACAATAAAAAAATGGATCATGTTGCACAAAAAGTTGGAGATTGCTATGATTGCTACGAGTTGGAGATGTTTCACTCCCCAACAGTCCAAATCAACCATTGTCATTAGATTTCCTTCTCACTACAGCTGATGAATTGTTCTGGGAATCAAGAACGGAAATAGTTGAAGAAGCTAAGAAAGTTTTCACATGCAATTAAGGATAACAAAACATCTGTAAAAAGCTTATCATTACCTTTAAGCAATAAAAATCTATACAAATAGTAATTATGACAAGATTTTGCAGCTCCCTTTTATCCACAGGAACCAAAGAAGAGGAACAAGAAAGACCAGCAGCTGAGTAAATCTCAGAGACGCCAGAGTGCATCTCCTACCAACCCTGCATCCCACTGTGCCATTATGGAGCTTAGTCTTCTTCTAAGAGAATCTGGAAACTCCTTCCTACCTGCACCTACACATCCACCCCTTCCCCTCTCAAGGAATTAAGCATCCCTGCCTACAGCAATTTCCAGATTTCACTGTGGATGTTTTAGTGTAAAACCCAACTTTTACACAGTAGGGACAGCATGTAGACATTTTGCACTGATGCGCATAAATAGAGGAGAGAAATGGTTTATGGTGGCCAGAAATTAAATACATGAGGAATTCTTAGGCTGAATCAAGGCATACAAACACTGAGAATAATTTTTCTTTGTTTTCTCCTGTTAGCAAAAAAATTAGAAAGGATGCTCTAAGTCCAACAGGAGAGATGATAAAAGCTGCTCTCAGAGAACCAACTACAGACAGAAATGTCATTGACTTGGATGGAGCTCAACTAAGTTACACCACTGGAGGTTTTGCCCTCCTGGAGCCCCCGCTCCACACACTGACAGGTGTTTGCATTCTGGTTTTGGCAGTTTTGTGAGGAAGCTGGAAAGATGCTCCTGCGTGTTTATTGAATTGGACAGAAGAGCAGCACAGAGCAGCTCTTGAGGCTGGACCTGGGTCTGGGTGTGTTCTGGCTGAAGCAGGTGGGATTCACACACCGCAACACAACATAGAATTTCACTGTGAGAATTGCTGTTGCCAAAAAAAATCAAATAAGAAAGTATCTTTATAAATCAGAGTAACATGTGCTTATCTGAATCTCTCCCAGTGTAATTTTACGCAGTGTTTGACCTGAGAGAACTGAATTGACTTTTGTGAATTACTTTATGACTTTTTCTCACAGAAGTCAGTTCACTCATTAATCTCACTGTCAGCTCAAATACAGAAGAGTTCAGTTTCCTACCCAGAAAGATGTTTTCCATCAGTTAATAACCAGACTCCAATCACAGCATACCTCCAGAATTCAGGATGCCACATGAGCGTCCTGCTTCTGTGGCTTTCTCCCAGACGATGCCATAAATTCCTTCAAGAAAAGAATTTGCTTGCTTAAAGCACACACGGATGTTTTTTTTTGTGGTCACCAGCTCAATGATTCCATTTGAAAATAACCTGTTTTGTGTTTTAGCGATTTTTTCAAATTTTTCGAAGGTGATTGCCGTAGATTGGCATGTGCTGCTGTCACAGTCCTTACAGTGGTAGACTGTCACAGTTGTGATGCCAGAGAAAGACTCTTCTGCCCCTTTAGCAAGGTCATCACTGGACATGGCAATATCTAAATCAGAAAAAAAAAAATTAATAACTGTTTTTTACTAGTTTTCTTCCCAGTTGTTTAATGTAAGAGAACAGGATGAGTTTTGGTGGAAAAGCCCAGTCACGGGTTTGGAGACACTGTCTGCCAATGAGCAAATTTTATACAGTATTTGGGCCAGTACCCAGATAATTTTTGGGATAGAAATATGATAGAATCCTCCCACTGCTTCCACGGGTTTTTTAACTGGGAAGCTGGCAGCTTGGGAAGTGAGTTTAAAGATGTTCCTCTTGCTGAGCTTGATGCCTTAGGTTTTAACTTCTATATTTTTCAAATCCTGTATTTTTTCAAATCAGTGTGTAGCTCTGAAGTTTCTTGTAGCTTGTTAGCTGCTCTCTTATGCCAGATAGACACAACAAAGCTTCTCTGAGCTTGCTATTCAAGGACACTCAGGTTGTCCGAGGCCTAAAGGTGTAAACTAGGGCTGCAAGAGAGGTGGAGAAACTGAAGAAAGCTAAAGTTTTAATTGGTAAATTTATGCTGATATGCAAATGGACCAAACCTATAACAGTGTGAAGAACTCGTGACCTGTCGTCCATCTTGGGGTCCATTTTATGGAAGTAGCCTCTGGCTCCCCAGGGTGGTCTGAAGGTGGTCTGAAGGCCTTTCAAATAAATACCTACCTTTATTCCCTAACTCTTGTCTAGTCTCTGTTTCTAGGTAGCTGGAGAAGGCATCAAGCTCAGGTTAAATCCCTGTTCTTGCTCTCTTTCCTTCCCAAGCTCCTTGGCACAATCCCACCAGGTGTCCCTCCAACACATGGCCAGATCCCAAGACCACTGAAGTTCAGAGCTGAGCTGCCAGACTGCCCACTCTGGGTGCAGTGTCCCAGGTTTCCTCACTCAGACTCTCCTGGGAAAGGGTCATTGCTTTGGGAGAGGACTCGCCTCTTCTGACATCAGACAGACCCAGTCACCCCTTGCAAAAGAGGTGACTGTGACAGGTCAAACACATCAGCCTTCAGCTCCGTAATTTCTCTTCTCACTTTAGAAGTTTTGTGGCCTTGGTTTTAACTGGGCACAGCTGAGCTTTCTCCTAACAGTTCAGAGGTTCTGAGCTACTGCTGTATAACTTCCTCTGTTCCTGGAGGGTCTGGACCCGGCTAACTGCGGACCCCAGGGGAACGGGGAGTTATAAGAACAAAGACAAAGGACTTCTGGATGCTCTCTCCTGGGCAGGATTCTTGTAGGTGTTTTATTGGATCATCGCCAACAGGAAAGAGCCAAAGGGGGGGTTTTGGTGGTCTTTATAAATCTAAGATGTGCGGGGGAGCCGATGAGGGCTTGGTTTGCTTACGTGACTGGGAAGAGTACAGGGGACCTGGTCAGGGGAGAGGTCTGGGCAGGGGATTGTGTTCATACAGAAATAATATCATTCAGTGTCACACAAAATTAACTATTTGTGCATTACCACACTGCTGTGCAGGGAAAAGCACCGAGGTCAAGCACAGAGACTCACTTGGATGGGGAGCAGCAAGAGCCAGGAGCAGGAAACCCAAGTGCAGGAGGTGGGGAGAGTCCATGGGGCTGCCCGGGGGGCTCAGCTCCAGCAGGGCTGGAGCTCTCCCGGATCCTCCGCAGTGCCAGGGCAGGCTCAGCAGACTCCTCCCTGAGTCTTCTCCCTGTTGGGACATGAAAGGCAGTGCTTAGCACCCTCTGTCTCTGTTCTCTTTGTCCAGACAGAAAGAAAACAGCTCCCAGGCCAAGTGCCGGACAGCTGCTTCCAACCCAGGCCTCTGCGACAGGAGTAGGGCAGAGGAACCCTCACACTGCTCAGCTACTGCACTCTGCAGGGGCCAAACTCACACCCCTTTCCACCGCTGGCTCAGCCACAGCAGTAGGAGACACGAGGTCCTTCTGCAGGGAGAGGGGAAATCCCTCCTGAGCCTGTTGGGCAGGTGCCCAGATCCTCTGGGCTCCTCAAGGCAGTGGCCCTGCACACACCCCTCAGTAGGTTTTAACAGCTTGACTTGCTGTCACTTCCAAAACATACTAAAAAGTTAACTAAGGAAGATGCATTATGCTGAATGAATGTTTCACTTGGCCTAAGATGAAATATTCACTGTCAAATTGAATTATGTTTTTGATTTAGGAGATCTGATGGGAAATAGCTGTTCAAGTCAAATGAACAAACAAACAATAACTTGTTATTGTTTGTTGTATTTCTTTTCAGAACATCCTTGGATTTAATCAGAAGTTAACTGCCAACCATTTAAATAAAACTGTCACGACTTTGTGATGTATGTTTTAGTAAAATACTTGCCAAACAAGAAAAAAACTATAAAAAATTCACCTAACTTTCCTCCCCAGACTAGCTCTGGAAAACACAAACTGCTTTGTTCCTGGGAGCTTTTCAGCAAAAGCTTTCATTAAAACAACTTTTATTGTTGTCACTACCTGAGAAGTACTTTGAGGAAATTTCCAAATTAATTATACACTAATTCCCACCTATACATTCAGCAGAAGTTAATAAATGCTTATCTCTCATCTAGATAAGCTGATCTAGATCTGCTGAGAGTTCCACCCCATTTCCCAGAAACAGGTCATCCAGGAGAAACACAACCCGCAGGACACGCCTGCTCCAGCTGCCAGCAGGTGCAGACCCAGTTCTTGAGACCAGCTGCAAAATTTCCTATGGAATAAAACCTGGGACACCTCAGACTCTCGACATCCCTATGCAGGATGCAAATCCAGGGAATGCTGGACAGAGCCAGGCTCCTGGCGCTGCTCCACACTCACCCTCTGAGGAGTGAGCCATCCTCTTCCCCTACCACGAGGGAACCGTCTGCACTTTATGCACAGAGCTCCTGCTCACCTGGACAGTTCTGCAAAGATTTCCTCCAGCCCCACCAAGTATTAACAACAATCTCTTCTCATCCTCTTTCCATACACTGAAAAAATCGATCCTTTTAATGTCTTTTCCTGATCATTCATATTCCACACATTACTTTATCCCATTTCCTGATTTGCAAAGCAGTTAACAATTCCTATCCCTCCTACACTGCAGGTGAGCAGAGTCCCAAGGGATTGACATCAAAATTTTGGAATCATAAAACCATAAGTTTGGAAAAGACCTTCAAGACCATTGAGACCAGCTGTTAACACAGCACTGCCAAACCCACCACTTAGATCATGTTCCCAAGTGCCACCTCCTCTTGTTTTTTAAATCTGTCCAGAAGATTTATACCCCAGAGCATGTTTGCTGTACAGAACAGCTGCAGCACATCTGGCAGAGTTATTTGCCTAGAGGTTAAGATTTGGGTTTTCCCCAGTAGTTTTGAGCCTGAAGTCTGTATCTTCTATTCTTATTTGGTCCTCCCTTGTGTGATCTTCTTGCCCCTCTCCTCATTCTGCTCAAAGGACATCTCCTTACCTCTTCTCTCTGGTGACATTCCCTCCTACTCCACCTCTCCTCTTCAGTTTCAAAAACCAGAACACCATCCACCAAATCTCTGTTCCCTCCCACTGATCTGTCTTAAAATCTGGAGACTCTCCAGCTGTCTTGGCCACCTCCTGCCACAAGTTTTAAATTTACTTCAATAAAACACTCAGATCTAAAGTGAAACACATTCTTTGGACAGAAAATATTTTTCATCCATTTTTTTGTCTGCTTCCCTTTCTTTTCAAAGTAATACAAATTTTCACTTTTCAGAGCTACTGGAGTTGTCTTAAGAGCAGTAACAGAGCAAAGCCAGACCCTAAAAGCAGAACAAGCAGTAGGTGAATAAAGTAAGAAGCAGGAGAATCTGGAGTTCCTTCAGCCACTCACACTCAGCTTCCCCCCAGGGCAGACCAGCCCACCTGAGATCAGCTGCAGGAGAAAGAGAATTGGACAGAAAATCTGTAGAGCCCTAACAAGGTCCTTTGGTTTTGTTTTTGAAAGGATCTACTTGAGGAAACATCACTATCTGAAACTTTCAGCCTTTTCCTTTTCCCACGGCATCATAACAAACATAGGGCAATAAATAACTCCAGTGTTGGCCAAGAAAAGGAGGAAATACAGTCTCCAATGCAATGGTTTCACTTTCAGCAGCTCAAAGTGAAAAGCTAATGACCTGGAATACTTTGATACATGTTTTGTATCCTACTGCAGCACAAGTTAAGCCAGCTCACTGCCTTTCCAGTGTGTGTCCTTAGGCTTTCTGCCTCTGGCACAGCTTCACTGGAGACCCTCAAAGTGACCATAGCAGAGTCCCCCAAACACCCCCACAGGAGCCAGCAGAGCAGAGCTGCTGCCCCAGGGTTTAGATGTCCTTCCCTCTCCAACCAACCATTAAGCACAGTCATGGACACACAAAACCTAGCACTGTTCTCCAGCTGTAAACACTGAATTTTCACACCTCTTTTCCCTCTTCCAACCACACACCCTCAACTCTATAGCTTTAGAAGCATTTCAGTCTGTGAGTTGTATGGTCAGAACCAGTTTGGTGGAACAAGACACCACAGTCTCTAAAATATTTACCTGGTGCCCTAAGGGTCCCACAGAGAAGACTTAAGTTGCAGTCGGTTTGGAGAAAATAATACTACTTAAGGAAGTACAGCAGTAACAGAATAAAACCCAAGGAACTTCAGAAGATCCTACAGATTTTACTTTCTGCTCCAAGTTCTTTCCCAGAAAAGGAGAAGTATTTTTCATAAGAGATCATTTTGGTATCACTTTCTCTATCACTTTGCCCTCACTGGTCTGCTGTATGCCACTCTCAACAAGCTTTTGCAATAAAAACAAATAAATAAAACAAAATCATGTGAGGACATAAAACAGCTCTTTCCTAAGTAAGCGTATGAGTGCAGTTTGTATCCACAGCTCCAACAAGCCATTGCAGAGAGAGCAACCAGCAGGACACTGTGGTTGAGCTGAGAAATCTCTGCAAAAAATCCTAAGTGTAAAGCACACTTTGGCTTCCCACCACCTGCTCTGAAAAAAGTTTTCCACAGCAACCATTAGAAAATACTGCTAACATTTTCTTTTCTGCCTGTAGTACATTAAGTAGAATGAAGTGTTTCACTGGCTTAACTTCTTCTATTTTAAAACCACTGTCCTTAGTTACTAAGAGGCTACCATGAAAAAACAATTCTATTTTGGCACCGGTGAGTTACTGCTTTGTGTTTGGGTTCTGCTCGGTTTCGTTCTGAACCCAGAGTTGCCAGGTTGGATTGTTCATGAGTCAGGTTGGACCTGGGGGAATGCACAGCTCAGGTGGCAGCTTCTCCTTGGAAGGGAGGAGAGATGCAGGGATTTCTCCTGCAATCCTTCTGACAAATTCTCCCTTATCTGCCAGCATGACAGGATGGCACTATTGGAAAAGAAAATATTAGCAAGACATGCTAAGGAGCTATGAGGAAAAAAAAGGTTAATGGATATGGGAAAAATTATTCAGGAATTACACTAACATGAAAATGCTGTTAATACATTTATTCTGTTATTTCTGTGGTCACTCACACTTGAGGAAGCTGGGTTGGGTTTCTGCATTCACACATTCAGTGTGAGTTCACACAGAGCTCTCTGGAAGTTGCCAGTCTGGGCTACAGACATGGTGTTATTGAATTACAAAGATCACGAGCGCCAGTAACACACGTTCTTCCTTTATGGAGAACGTGCCACATGCTGATGATTTCTCTCTGGCCACAGACATTTCAGTGCCTGTTTCTGAATGTCTGCTTAAAAACAAGAAAGCAAAAATTTGTAAGAGAACAGACAGGCTGAAGACAGGACCCTCTAAAGAAGAAGACACTGTGAGTACCTCAAAAGCTGTTTGTGTCCAAGGAAGCCTTCATGCCTCTTCCCTTCGCTTCTCCGAGTGCCTGCTCAGCCTTTCCAAATCCCAATTCATTCAGCTTCTCTTTTGGAGGAAATGCAGAAGCCACTGGGATCTCAGACAAAAAGGCAACTTACTGGCTCCTCCCATCTTTAACGAATCCAGATGTCATAAGCAGCTGGGTTTTCACTTTCGCTTCTGGAGTGCAAGTCAGCAGTGTCACAGAACAATGCAAACAAGGCAAGTCTGTGCTGCTGTGTGGTTAACTGCAGGATCTGCAGTGAGAAAACATGGAAAAAGCCAATCATACTGCCAGAAACTTCCCAGCAACCTGCTTAGAAGCACCTGGTAGCCACCCTGTCCCTCTAGGTGCTGCAACAGCGATGTGAACAGACTGGATTTGAGATCTGCTCTCCAGTCTGGCACTACCTGGCCATGCAAGGCTCCCAGGGTCTGGACATTTAGGCCCTCCAAGCACAGGGTACAGGTGAGATCTGCTGCTTTCTTCTCTCTGTTTTGGGTGGGTTTTTTTTGGGGTGGCAAGGAGGCAGCTCAACCTATCAAAGTAGATTTTACCTATCAGCAAATGCAGCACAAGGTTACAGTAGGAGGGTGACCTGGAGAGTCCGTGACCCTCTCCTATCGTCTCTTCCCTACAATTCCAGATATCGTCACAGAGCAATAAGATTTTTGCCTTGACTTGGCCGCTGCCTTTGACACACAGAGCAATCTTTGCTTTCTTCTCTTTGCCGCCCTGTGCAAGCTATTCCCCAGCCAGTCACAAGCAGCAGTCC
>VYZQ01040466.1:58375-108726 GCA_013400655.1 Mystacornis crossleyi | reverse complement strand
GGTGTCCGAGGGCTGTGTGCGGGGTGGGGCTGTCCGGCCTCAGACCCCCCCGAGCCGCGGGGCCGAAACCGGAGCCAGGAGTGAAATCCTGTTGTGCCGTGAAACCATCCCTGCCCGGGGCTGGAGCCAGGCTGGGAGTGCCACATTTCCCTGCCCAGTACTCCTGGCTCAGGGCTACCATGGCCAGGGGGAGCGCGGAGCGCGGCTCGGTGCTCCCCAAATCCCCAAACCCTAAATCCCCAAATGCCCAAACCCCCCGCGCTGGAGCAGCCCCGAGCTGTGCTGTGGCTGTGGGCTCAGCACCCCCGCCACGGCTGCTCTTTGGTGCTCTTTGGGTGGGATCCGGCCCTGGCCAGGGCAGAGGATCCCTGCGCGGAGCCCAGCGCACCCAGAGCTGCCCCGGGTGCAGCCCCTCGGCTCCCGGCGCTGTGGGACGGGACCCTGGGCTGTAAATGGCAACACTTCCTTTAGAAATTACAGGTGTTGTAACCCTCACTGAAGAACTTTTCAAGGTTTTTTTCCAAGTTTTATTTTTGCTTTTCCTAATATTAAATGTTGGATGGAGAACCTTTTGGATCCTGGATGCACTGAGCATTTTCCTTATGTGCTGAGAGGGACCGAAGCGGCCAGATTTACATTTTAATTTACCGAGTAGTGTTCCAGGAAGAAAAAAATTGCAGCAATAGGTGGCACAATGCATTTTAATGGAGAAATTAATAATATCTTGATTTCTTAGGATGAGATTGTCTTTGTTTCATGTGATATTTCTAAAAGTTCAGGGAAATGGCAACTTAGAAAAAGCTAATCACAGAACGATTTAAAGAAAAAATGTTTCATAAATATGAAAGTCACATTTACTTCACTCTTCTGACTTTTCTGGACTATCTCAGCCTTGATTTTCCAGCTTTTTTCTCACCACAGCTCTCTTATAGAGGAACCTGTAGTGCTTTCTTCGTATATTCACTTTTCCTTGTAACTCATTGTTTCTGTGTTACACTTTGCTTGATCCTGTTAGAGCAAACCACACGCTCAGTGAGCTTAAGGAGCCAACTCACCTCTCCTGTCCTTCACGTTCTGTTCTCTGGCTTACATGAAAAATAAACTAGAGGAGAATTTCCTTTTTTTGTGGCTTTACTGGGAATGGCTGTGAGGGAAGTGCAAAAGAAGCCACGGGGAATGTCCCCGGAAACATTATTTCATATTGTGCTACTTTTGCTGACACAGAATTAATTTATCCTGCTCAATACAGTATTTTTGGAGTTATTACATTTAGCTTTTCACCAGCAGCTCTGTTTAGAGACTTTATGGAAGGCACTTAGACTCTCTGACATGTTACTACTGAGTATCTCTTACTCCTTGTCTGATGGCTTGAAAGAAAATCTTTAACTATTTTCCTGTGCAGAGCATAAAAATAAGTAGGAATGGTAGTTGGGAGCACTGCAGTTCTTCCAGCCTGGGGTTCCTTGTCAGAGAGATTGAAATTCAAGCACTAGGCCTGCCCTATGTCCCTTTTTTGCACGTTGCTGTGTCAAGGATTTAATCATCTTAGGCATTTTAAAAAGTCTTATTTCAAACATATGAGTGGGTGGCATCCTATGGCTTTGAAATGTTTTGTAATCACTTGATTTTTACTTTTTTTTTACTGAATTATTGCTTTGCTGGATGGATTTCTCTTATACATTGAGTTGTAATCATATTTTATTCATGGACTTTAGGCTATATAGTTCTTTAGATATGATAAGATTCTTGCTTGTTTCATGTTACTTCACAGAACTGTTTAATCTTGGATAAACTATGTTCAGATCAAATAGCAAAACATTTAGAATTAAAACACAAAATAATAGTGATTTAAGATGTAGTAATATTTTCCATCATGTAATTGAAGTCAGAGACTTAATCTATCTTAGTCTGGCACTGCATGAAAAGTGGCAGTGAATAAAAATTTCTAGCTCTCATTTTGTTCAGTAAGAACCACAATAAATTTGTCTGGTATCATCATGGAACAGAAACATGGAATAAAAAAGGGAAAATGTAAGGAAAGGGAAAAGCTTCTTCAGTAGGATTTACAGACTGATGAGTCTTTCTTTTGTGGATTCTTCCCATTTGCTAGTTTCATATAGTTTGTATTGATAAAAATATGGATTCCTAGTTTGGGAATTGCCTTAATTGACATTCCTGCTAATGGCCTGACTTTTAGCTGAGCTCCCCACTGATTGCTGGAGCTAATTCCTCCAAACTGCTTAAGGAAAGAGCCTCATTTAAGATCATCCAGATTTATAGAGTTAACAGGACGACATAAACAAGAGCTGCAGTGCTGTGCATGGCATCCTTGTGTTTCCTTGGAACAAAAGGAACAGGAGAGATGTGGGGGAAACCCCAGATCCCCTGATCCACAGCCTTTGCTGAGTAGCTGCCAACAGAAGCCATCCCCAGAGCTTCTGAACATCCCTGAAGAAAGATCAAATGCTCCCCCTTTTCTTTATTTCTTGCAGCAATCTGATTTTTGGCGTCTCTGTGAAGAACTGCATGAGGAATTGCCAAGGCCACCTTCCACTTAGGGAATTTGCATCTTGCAGGTGTCTAAACTCTGACTCATGAATTAGGTCATGGACTCGTAGCTGCTGAAGAAATTGGGTTGAGCAGAAATCTGATTTGTTTGGGCTTTTCACTCCAAACGCCTACACTGGATTTGGCTGTGCTTTTGATAGCTGGGATTTTTAGTAAAATATGTCAGTGAAGTCGAAACAAGAATTAATGTATTTTGGCACCGAAACATCTGTAGCACTTTGGTTTGATTCTCCTCTGTCAGCTCTTTATCCCGCCCAGCTTCGCAAGCGTTTGCACTTGCGGGGGGAGGACGTGACCCGGGACTGCCTGTCCCGCACGAGTTCGGGGGATTGAGGAGATTCTGCAGCTGTAGAGGTGGCTCAGAAAACTGCACTTTCTTTAGACATATTGTGGCTGGGAAGTCACTGTTCTGAGGCACCTGCGACCCTGTGCCTGGATGGGGTTTGATATGATGAGGAACTGAATTTAATGTGCAGCCCTGCTGCAAAGTGATCAGAGATACTTTTAGGGCAGGACTCGTTTCACAGAACTTTAAATGTCTGTCTCGCCGTTACAGGAATTTTGTCCGACGAGTTACTTCCTCACTATTGATTAGCTCAGGCAGGCTCGTTATCTCACTCTTCAGTAATTTTTTTTCTTCACGTTTAAGACAGGGACAAATGGGGCATATCCTTGTAGTACTTGTACAAGAACTTCCTTGGCATGAGGGTTTTGTTTGATTTTGTGTGATACAAAAG
The DNA here is from genome assembly GCA_013400655.1 of Mystacornis crossleyi. Classification (NCBI taxonomy): domain Eukaryota; kingdom Metazoa; phylum Chordata; class Aves; order Passeriformes; family Timaliidae; genus Mystacornis; species Mystacornis crossleyi. The sequence continues at coordinate 105,421 of VYZQ01040466.1, read as the reverse complement.
TAGTTTTTTGAAGGTCAATCTGTGATTAAGACTTTCCTGTGCAGAGTACAAGGTGGATAAATCCTCAGAAGCTGGAGAAAGGAGCTTTCAGTTATATTTATTTGTTCTTGAACTTTTGCTTTTAAGATCAGTCCTTGTAGATGAGACATGGTTAATGCTGCTCCTTCCATATTAGACTTGTTAACCTTTCTAAAATGGAAACTGCAGAGGTCTGAAATAAACTCACCTCAATGTTCTCAGGCTCTAGTGAAGGAAATACTGGTTCCCTAAAGTTTTCTTTCTACCTAAAAATGGTTCTTTTTTCTTGGTGGCTTTTCTTGTTTTTTTTTTTTTTGTTGGTGGTTTTTTGTTTGTTTTTTGGGGGGTTTTTTGTTTGTTTTGTTTGTTTGTTTGGGGTTTTTTGTTTTGGTTTGGTTTTTTTTAAGGTTTTGTTTGATTTTGTTACACTGAGAGGTTTGTCCCCTGTCGTCTTTAGCAGCAAGTTAATGGAAGTCTTGGAAGCAGAGCACTGGAAAAGTCTCCTCTGGCCCTGCCCTCCAACCAGGGCAGAGGAGAGCACAACCTTTGGCACTTACTGCAAAAAGGGGGAAAGTGAACCCCGATCACATCAGTTCTCCACTTCTCAGCAACACAGTCCCAGATGTATAAAGGGTGGATGTTATTTCTTCTCAGTGTTCTTACTGATCCCACAGATGTTTGTTATCACCAGAATTATTCCAACACAGAGATCTTTGCTCTTTTGTGATTGCACACAGAGATTTAGGAATTTCATTCTGCTGGTTCTACATTTTGATTTGAGAATAAGTCATGAAGGTTCTTCTAGACAGGTTCACAAGGCCAGAAATATTTTGTATTGTCCTTTTAGTTGGTTCTAAAAGTTTTTTTAAATTTTGTTATGTATTCCAGGATGTCTGTGCTGGAACCAGCACTTCTGACAGGACAGGCTGCCATCAAAGTGTCTCAAAATTAAAGTAGTGGTTACACAGCCCAGTGCAGGACAGAGAAGCACTTCCCTTGCACTGGGCCGAAGCATTTCTCTTTTAAAATAAATGTAACAGATTCAGGGTCCCAGTGTGCTCCTCTCAGTCTCTCTGGAATGTGGAATCATTTCCTCAGTTACGTGGGAGGTCTGAACACGGGGGCTTTAGAGGCTCGTGAGCACTTCCAGGTCATCCCTCAGCCACACTGCCTCTGGAATGACTGGGGGCTGTTGTTATATCTTCATCAAGGAGAAAATTAATGAGGCTGAGGAAAGAAGTAAATTTTCATTAGCACGCAGAACTAATTAAGACGCTTTTGGGTTTTGTCAGTTTTACGGGAAGTTCGTCAGTAACAGCGTCAGTGGAATATCTCGAGGTTAAATTGCTGGGAAATGTGGCAGCAAGGAGCACGCACTTGGGCCTGAAAATGTGATCCATTCTCTCTGTGTGACACCTCTCTTCCAGAAAGCTCTTTATGGCCAGGTCTAGTTCCAGCAAGCTTCCTGAAAATGCTCCTTATTGCTTCCGTGGTAATCCCACAGCTCCATGACACCTGTCAAATATTGAGGACAAAGTTAAAATGGCTTCACTTCCTATTATTCATTCATAGGTAATGAAGGCAGAGCTATATTAAGTCATTTACTTCATATATATGAATGTCAATTTAAGGGTGATGGCATATCATTAAATCAAATTTTATTAGTTCAGCAGTTTGTTCATTTGCTATTGATATTGCTTGACACATCCCCTTACAGAACCTTCTCAGCTGCTGCGAACTCTTAAAATATTAATAATCTGAGCAGAGCTTTTGTCTTGATGATAGAGTTATCTTGGAAAATTGCTGCTGGAAAGATCTTGGATTTACAGACACTGAGATTACGGGAAAGCCCCTTGCTTTAGCTGTACTAAAAATAAAGTAATGAAGTAACAGTGGTGAAGTAGTACTCCCACTGGTTTTGCTGATGGGATAGAATTTGGGAGGCTGGTCTTTGTCTCAGACATGCACTGCGGTGAGGGGACAGTGATGTTTGTCCTGATTTGGAGAAGGACACTTTGGAGGGGAATAAAAAGGGTGCCTAGGAATAAAAAGGGTGTTGTGGATTTTTCTATTCCCTGAGGAGTTTGTTCCTTTCACAAAAGGTGTTTGTGGCTGAGGAGAGCTGTGAGTGAAGCTCTGACCTGTTCTGGGGAGAGAAGAGGAGCAAGGTTGGAAGTTTCCAGCTCATGTTCTCCCAGTGCTGCTCCCCTGCTGGGTACAGAGGCGACAGAGCTGACAGGTTCACACACAGAAAATAAGAGAACAGAGGCAGCGTGGAAGGAGAAGAGATGGGATATGGGGAAATGGAAGTTGGCAGTGAATGAAGGGAGTTGAAGATATACAGGGGTGTTTTTAGGGGAAAAATCCTCAGAATTTTGTGCTAAGAGTGGGGAGAGGGTTCTTGTGGCTGGCACTGTTGAGCCAGGGACAGCTGCAGGATGAGGATGGGGAGATGAGGAGCAGGGAGCCCTCGGAATTGCAGAAGTGCTCCAGCTGTCGAGAGCCCAGCTGGATCCTGGAGCTGAGAGTGTCTGCAGAGGGCTTGGACAGGGCAGATCCCGGGGCTCCTGTGGATCTTGGCGCTCTCAGGAGAGAAGAATGGAGCAAGGGAAGTGTCTCATGGACTGCACAGCCTTCAGCAGTGGCCTGACACCAGTGGAAGAGTTCATGCCCAGTATGGTTCCACCCACTTTGCAGCCTGGAATGGCAGCCAACATTTTTGGTGTCACTTGGTGCCTGGGAAACATTAATTCAGAGTGCTCATCCCGCCCCAGTTCCTGTTCATGCAGATGAGGATCTGTAAATTCAAGCAGCACAAGTCTGCCTGTATTTGCATCTAAAACATCCATCTGTATCCCTGTGAATATCGGAGTGACGCAGAGGAAACTCAGCCGGGAAGCAACATTTAAACACATTCTACTTGCACAGTCAACCATTCAAAGGTCAGAGAAAGCCAGAATTGAGGGATTATTTTTTTCAGAATAACTGGAATTTTTTTCCTTTTTTGTGTTTGTGAATTTCTGCTGTATCTTGCAATTTTAAATGTAGTTTTCTGTGAAATTCTGGTAATCTAGCTACTATATTTCTCTAGGTCGTGTTTGTGACATGTAGGCTTAAAGATGCAAAATGTTGCAATCTTCAGTTTTTAAATAGTCTCTGAAGTCTAGGAATGTTTAGGCCTGAAATATTCCAAGCTTGGTGTTTCACAGTGTTTTCAAGCATGTTCCCTCTGTCTCTTTCTGAATTGTGGTGGTGTGAAGATCCTTTTCTCTTGACACTCTAAATAGTTTTGATTTTTCCTCCTGAAGAGCTTAAGAACAAATATCTGGTATGAGAGTCAGCTTAGTGTGAGCATGGCCCCGAGGATTATGCCTTTTCTTTATTTGGACTGAATAATTCTTAAAAAGCTTTTTAACGTCACTGGCAAAAATACCCACCTGATGATTTTCCTTGTTACAAGTTACATAAGAACTGGAAAGGCTCCACGGTGCCTGAGCCCAGGGTGATAAATCAAAGGGGTTTTGATCAAGAACACGGCTGAATTGATGTGTGTATTCAATAAAATTGCATTTAGGAAAAGGCATGAGTTCTCTGCCTCAATCTCTGTCAGCCAACCAGTCAATTCCTTCCAGATCTTTCTTGCTAGCTGCTAAATATTGTTTTATATGGAAAATATCCCTTGGGTTTTTTTTTTTTAAAAGAACCCCAAACCCTCCTTTTTTTTTTTTTGTTGTCTGTAAAAATTACACTTGGGGTGAGCCTGTGGATGCTGTTAAACACTGGATATATTTAAGCAGATCTGCATATGTAAACTGAAGGTTGTGACAGGAGCAGAAGTTCATGCTGCCTTCCCCAATTAATCAGAGAATTTCCAGCACAGTAATGAGAGGTTTTATATTTTCTGTGAGTGAAGAGCTGATTTTCTGGACTTGCAAGACCAGAAACAACAGCACGACAACATTTGAAAATTGATATTTGTCCCTGTTTCACTCTGATATGTTGATTTTTCACAAGTCACCATTCTGCAGCATCAGAGGCAGAGTTGTTACACAGCTTTTATTAGTCAGTTGAGGCACACTGGAAGGTTATTAGTTTGTCTTGGCAGGCCAAAGTGTAATTCTTCTGAACAAACAGATCATCCCATCAACTTTCAGGTTTTGTCCTTTGGATTCAGGTCCCACAGACACTTCTACCTCAGATTCTCTATCGTGCATAAGCCTTTTGCAACCGGGAGTTTAGTATTGTGCCGTTTGCCTTTAATTTCTAAATATGGTTTTAATTAGGAGAAACATTAAATACTTTGTCTGACCCTCAGCCAGAGGGATTTCACCGGAGGGCTCTCACCCTTCTTGCAGCAGTGCTGCAGCCAGGAGTGGTCAGTGCACTCCCACCGAGCTGATTTCCTTCTTTTTCACCCTAAAACCTAAAAGCAGCGCTGCATTTTCCTACCAGAGGGGCTGGTTCTGGCTCCCCTCATCTGTCAGGAGAGTCCCCCCGTGGGAGCCGCTGTGTCTGTGCCAGGCAGAGCTGGCAGGGACCTGCCCTGCCCTGCCCGTGACCCCCCTTTCACAGCCAGGGTTTGCTTTTCCAGCCAGCTGCTGTGGATTCTCCCCTGGGAATTACTGTGGATGAGCAACAAGCCCATCTTTTGGGCAGGAACTCTTTAGGAGAGGTTACAAAACCAGTGCAGTTTTCAAAAAGTAGCAAAAATCCATTAAAATATATGAAAAAGGAGTCGCCAATAAATCCATGTAAGTTACGGAGACATCTGTGAAAAATTGGAAATTACTGACTTTTAAACTTAGGAATTCCTTCTGGGATGGATGCTGCATGACAGAGTTTTTGCCCCTGCAGGTCTCCTGTGAGAGCTGCCCCTTCTGCATCATTCCTGCATGGAAGGCAGCAGCCTGGGCTGTCCCTTCCTTCATTTTACAATCATTTTTTTACAATGGTAATATTTTCAATCTCTCTGTCTAGTGGCAGAGAGGAAGGGGGAGATGTTTACATAACATGGCAACGATATTGGTGCTTTTGATGGAAACCAAACCTGCCATTTGTTGACACGGATGGGAAGATTCATTTTAATCTCAGTGAACCTTATTGCCCACAATATGCAACCTCTCCTTTGTAATGTTTGCTCTGAGTTAATACCTAAATCTGATTTAGAGATATTTTTAAGATTTGGTTTTGTCTTTCTCTTTCGATCGTTCATTTTTTTCTTAATTATGCATTTCTAAAAATAAACATTTTCAAGCTGACTGGCTCTTCTTTTCCTGCCCTTTCTCCTTAACAGTTTTCTATTTTCTACCTCCTTTTTTTTCCTTGTTTCCTTGACTTTGACTTCAGATGCTCTATTTGCGAAATCTCAGTTTGCAGTCAACATATCAGCATTGCTTCCTTTTCCTCTGCTCTTTGAATATGGAGATAAAGTTTTCCCAGTCCACGTGGACTCAATATGATTTTTTTTTTCAACTTAAAAATGGAAAGAGAGAATATGGAATCATAGAGTATTTAGGCTGGAAAAGACCTTTGAGATCACGGAGTCCTACAGTACACCGGGAAAACGTCAGAGTTTTCAGGTGGATGTGGTTTATGGGATATTTTCCCTGATTTCCCTCTACAAGGCCATTTTCTGAGCTCAAGGTTTTATACAGCTTTTAACGCAATGTTCAGCCAGAGCTGCTTCCCAGCTGACTCAGTCAGCACTTGGGCTGATGGATAACTCCTTTTTTCTTGGACTGTCCTCTCAAATAACACTGAAAGATTAGTAAATGTTTTCAACCTTCATCGATTTTCTGTTAAAGTGAGTTAACTCCTTGAGCCCAGCTGGGTTAGAGAAATAAAAGTTCTTCAATCCCCAGCCATAATTTTCTCATCATGGGTGTTAAGCCTTGGCTTTAAAGTAAAACATATATGTTTAAACTCTTTTTCTTGAATCATTTCATTGCACTCTGAAGGAGGTGTTGGTTAGTTACAAAAAGTGCACAAATAAAGTAACAATGTGTAGCAAGAGAACTGCAAATATCTGTGTTTCTTTCCTGACACTGATATCGGATATCTCGGGAATAGCGGGTTAATTTTATTTACCTAAGCAGAGCTAAGGCCCCTTCCTTCTTTCTAGTTATAAATCTGAAATACTTTAATACTTATCTGTAAGCAGAAATGATACTGGGGGAAAATGCATCAAGAGCACTAATGAGGAGTGAGGGGCTTGAGGAAATAAATATTTCATTTGGCTTGGGTGAATCAACGTGAGCGTGTTCTGTACCCTTTCTAATTTCATCTCGGGTGTGTTCATGCTGAAAACAACTGGATGATAAAGAAGAGGCCCCTGATGCTGAATCCCTGCTTTGGAATGTCTCACATTTCAGCACCTGGCTCCCAGAGAGACAGAAAAGCAGAGAGCAATGGGCAAATCTCTTTTATGTGTATTTATTAAGAGCTGCCATTCTGTGAGACAGCCTGGCCCTTTAATGATATATTTCTATATTCTCTTGTCAACTGCCACACTGCTTGCACCAGTAAGTAAATGCCTTCTAAAGGTGCCCTGGGGAGCTATTACAGAGCAGCACAAATAATACAAATTTGATATTTTGCTCTGCTGTCATACATTCTCCCTGGCACAAAGGCAGGTTTTACATCTGACTGCACGCTTCTCACAGTGTGGCACGTTCATTTGGGTTTTCCCAAATCTCTCTTAATATTACAAATGCTTGTTGTGGTCACTGATTCTAAAGTTTTTAATTAATTTGCTTTTGTTCAAAATAATTTGATGTCTAGTGGCAGTTTTGTGACTTTTTCTGAGTTTGGGGGCAATGTCCACTAAAAGCAAATCTGGAATGTGTAGGGTTTAGAATTTTTGCTCTAAAATAGTTTTTAGAAATGTTTTTGAGCAATCACGAACAGAAACGTGCAACAGCCCAGAGTTTAAAATGTTAAATAATAAACAGAGAATTTGCAGTGACCGGTTCTCAGCCAATTGAACTGAACTATACTTATGTAAAATCATTCACGAGATCATTAAAAATAATGAACAGATACAGAGGAAGTATTTCCTATTAGCAGACCATTCTAGAAGAGAGAAAAGGTTTAAGTATTAGTTACAGACTGCTGATTCAAGCTTTAAAAATCTCCCAAACTACCTCATACTTTTTAATAACACCATAAAATATGACATTTTTATCACTGTACTAGCTTGGTATGGGACATAGGTGTAAGTGAATATAAAGCTGTGCACTTTACTTGGCAAATGACAATTATCTATAACATAACTTAGGACTATCAGTTTGCAGAGTAAATAATTGGATCATGTTGAAAGAGGAATTAACTGAATGAAACTGCAACATACCCCCTTGTATTTATGGGCTGAGGACAAACGCATCGGTTTGTTTCATTCCATTCTTGTGTCACCCCAGCCCTTTTGTCCCAGCTGAGCCGTGTTAACTGGGGTGTAAAGTGGTGACACCCAGCACACCCAACACAAGGTGTCAGAACTCTTTTTCTCAGGTGCTCTGGAAACTTGATGTGTATTTGATAACAGCTGTGTGCAGAAATGATATTTCAAAGCTCTTAAATGCCCGAATTCATTATTTCTGTGGCTTCTGGATCTCTGTAATTTTATGGATCTTGGATTTACTTACATCACTACAGGACAAATAACTAAGAATCAGTGTTTTACTTTACTTGATAGATGAAGTTACTGAAGGTGAATTTTGTAGATCTCTAGAAAATCATGTGCATGTCAGGTTTCTGTTGAATCTGACAGTCCTTGAGGGAACTCTGAGGGACCTCAGTAGTAGCAGAAAATTCAGTAGTAGATTTTTGTGTTCAACTCATTGTTCTCGCTGGAAATTCAAGGCATGTGTGGTTCAGAAACAGATTTGGAGGAAGGAAAAATCGTTCAATGTCATTAATCAGTTTCTTCTCTGGTATGAGAAAAAAAAAATCTGTTATTCTCACCCTATCAAGTTTCAGGGTGAAATGGAACAATTCTTTGTTCATGGGTGAAATCATATTCTCAGTTGGAGGTGTTGTAAGAAAACCTTTTTCATGTTGTTGGGATGCAGAAAACTGGATAATCTGGGGTGAGAATTGGCAGTGGGTGTCGCAGAGTTAGTGTGGGTGGCTACTGAGCCTGAAAACTCTTCCTGATCAGGGACAGCCAAACTCTGTGACCTTGAAGAGTCCTGGAAGAGTTACAGGAAGAATTTGTTCCCAATCATAAGATAAACTTATATTTAGGTCTTTGTGACATCACGAGAACAAGGTTTTCTGTAATGTCACTCTCTGTGCTGCTTTGTCCTTCCCTTGTGTCTGTGAAGGATTAGAATTACTACTGAAGTGTTTAAGAACGTTGAAAATGACATCAGTAATATAAACTTTTCTCTTTAGCAGCATGTGCTGTATTATGTAAGTTAAATTATAATTTTCATCGCACGTTTTCCATAATAGCTCCAAACAAGGAAGTACACTTGCATTTCCAAGAAATTTCTGCATTTGAAACTGTTTGATTGGTTTTCTCTCCGCTCTCTGATTCTGTGCTGTTGGCTTTTCTAACCAGGCCTCGACGATTGCCTCCAACAATACATCAAAAACTTTGAGAGAGAGAAGATCAATGGGGAGCAGCTGCTGCACATCACTCACCAGGAGCTGGAGGAGCTGGGAGTGACTCGCATTGGCCACCAGGAGCTGATCCTGGAAGCAGTTGATCTGCTCTGTGCACTGGTAAGTGTTTCCTTGCATCACTCATCTTGATCAGCTGCATTTACAAATTTACAAACCAAACTAAAAGTAATGAAGAGTTTCCTCTGCGGCCACATGCTCAAACAGCCACCGTGGCTTTGCTTCAATAAAGGCCAGACATGTCCTGGTTTCTCTCAGCTGCAGAGAAACTATATTTATCCATTTAATGATTATGTATGATGGCCTTTGATTGCTTTTCCTCTGACTTTCTTGGTCCTGCATTCGAGTGCTGTTGACTATCACTCCTGGCATCCATATGGTTCTGTAATTATGTGCCATATGCCCTCGTATTTCTCTGACATTTGCCACACTGCACTGAACCAAGTAGACCTGAGTGGTTTAACCATGCCAGCATTCAAAAGGATGGTGCTACACAGCCAGAAGGTAATGCTAATTAGACTGGAAGATTGTTTAAAATGAGCTTTAAGATGAGACTGGAGTGGTAAAATTGACTTTATCTAAGCTGTAGACACCTGTGTCTGCTAAAAGTTGGGCTTGGGGTTTTTTTAACAACCTGCAAGCATTTGGAAGAACAGTTTTTTGATATTATTAATTATTAGGTTGTTAATTCAGTTAACCTATTAACAAAGTATTTCATATCGAAAAATTCTTTTTTCCCCTGCTATTTTATTCCTACCAGCTAATAAAATGTGGTGTATTAACTAATGCTAAAGAAAAAATAACTTCTGCTTGTGTAGGTGAACAGGTGAAAGAATATTGAAAATACTAAAAAGTAAAGTAGTAAAATTACACATGACAGTCACAGTATTTTACTTCTTGACCAGGAGTTCTGCTTTTGCATAACTGGCTTATCCTGTGGGATTTTCATCAAGATAAATTGTTTCCAAGAGGGAAACTGGCACTTAGAAGTAAGGTAGGAAACAAGTCAGGTATAGTGCACTTGATTGGGAAAAAAAAAAAACTACATTATTAAGTACTTCTTATTATTCATCTTCTTCTTGCCTGTACCTTGGATGACAAAATCCACTCAGTGTGGCTTGAGATCTGCCGCTCCAAATGAAAGAACTTCTTTGTCGGAGCAGGGAACTGCTTTGGGGACAGGTGTGTGCTGCAGAACCCAACAACCTGTGCCTTTTGGAAACATCTGAACCCAACCTCGGGAGTTTTTCCCTGGAACCTTCGTGCTCCACCCAAAGGGAGCCAGCACAGCCTCCAGGGTCTCGCTGCGTCACCCAGCGCGCCGTGCCCGGCCACTCCTGGGGGCAGCACCCCCGAGAAGCTTCCTCTGGAAAAACATCTCCCTTCGGTCAAGTGTGTCCCTGAGGAGGACCCTGCTGACTCTTTCATTGTGATTTTTTTCCTTTTTGAGCACAGAAAATGTACCCCTTGCTGCTGGTCAATAGTGCAGCTCTCGCTGTGCTGTCTCATGACCTTACCTTTCCTTTTGAAGCAGGACGGGGATTTTCCAGCTCCTGGTATCATTTATTTTGCCTCCTGCCTTTCAGCCCTTACCCTTCCTTTCTCACTCTGGCTCTAAAATGCCTTTTTCTTTTTTTTCCCTGCTTCTAAATGTTTCTCTCCCTGCCTGTTCCGTGTGCTCTCTGCTGAGCGAGTCTGCTGCCTGCAGCTCTGCTCTTGGGGGTGTTCTCCTGCTTCTGACATTTCTCCTTGGCTCTGCGTACATCATCTCCTTCAATTCTTGCAGGATCACATAAAAGTTTTGCCAGACTCAGTATAATATCTATTTTAAATCTCTACTAATTTATTAGGATTAGGATCCATGTAATCAAAAAGCATTATTAAGAACCTCACTTTAATTATATTAAATAATGGCAATAAATGAATGAGAGGAGAGCTGATGCTGCCTTTATTAGCTGAAATACATTTCTAAAATATCACAATTGTACTCTTATTCTGTGCTAACACATGAAAAATTAATAGATTATTGCACTAACATCTGACTGCTGGCCAGGTGACCAGAAAAAACTGTGACTTGGAATTGCTCACTGATATGGATTTTTAGACCAGCTAGTCTAAAAAATCCTGAGGAAATATCTTATTTTAAATGTAATTTTAAAAGGGGCTATAGAGGATCTGTATTTTGTTTATGCCGCTAAACAGGAGTTAACATATAGGAAATTATTGAAATCAGAATGTCTTAAGAAACACATAATTTTGTCCCTGCTTCCCTGAATTGCATTATAAACACATTTAATACAGTTTATGGTCAGGTAAAACAGAGCCCCAGGCAGTCAGGAGTCAATACTTTAACACACTCTGTGTGTGTTGGGAAGTACGGACAGGGTGCAGAGCACAATCCATGTTTGTAGGCTCATAAATATAAATACTTTATTTTATTTGCAACATTTTTAATGGAAAAAAGAGCGGGGGAAGCACCAGTTCCAACAACCTGGTCTTGAAATCCCACCTGTGGAGGGGAGGTACCACCCCCTGTCCCTCCCTCTGTTCATCCTGGTGTGTGTTGCCAGGCCCGGGCACCCCCGATGGATCTGGCTCCGGGATAGCTCTGCTCTGTCCATACCCACATCCACAGCCCTGCTTTGGCTCTGCCTGTCAGCCCTGGCTGGGCCATGTCAGTGAGCACTGATTTTTTTCCATGCATGGATTTCTGGATTGATTTCTGGTTGGCAATTGGCAGTGCCCGAGTTCCATGACCCATTTCTCCCAGGCAGCATTAGCAGGACCTGCACTCCATCCCAGCGGGGTGGGAGCAGGAGCAGCTCCAGCAGCTGTAGAAATTTCCCAGGAATTAGGCTCAGGGGTGATCAGGGATTCACACTGGGCAGGGGTTTACCTGCAGAACAGCTCTGCTGCTCCAGGAAACCCAGGGAAATTTGCTGGTCTGAGCTCCAGCCCTTGGGATGCGCTGGAATGTGCCTTTCCCACGGATCTGGCCATCGGGCCGCTGGCTTCTGTGGGATGGGGAGTGGGGTTCTGCTGGGGTAACACCAAGGGTGGTGCCTTGGCTGCTGTTCCAGGGGTGCAAACACTGGACAAACCCCCCAGAACCAAATGCTGGCCTGTAAAGAAGGTTCTAAGGGCAAGAAGAAACCAAAAATAACGGAGGAAACTCCTGCGGTTTTTTATTCCCATTACCAAACCACCTATTAGCCAGACTCCAAATGCAAGTTATTAAAGGCAGGAAGAGTTTCCTATCAAGCATCAGCCCTTGACTTGGTTTCTGCATCCATTTTTCTTTTGAAAGCAAGCTGAATTCAGAGCTCTCTTCAGCTAGGCAATGCATATGAGACTCCTGGCTAGAAAAGGTTCCACACTGGAGGAAGATGACTTGCAGTAGGAAAGAAAAAAATAAAAGAAATGTGAATATGGAATAATAAGAGTATTCAATACACCCGTGCAATGTGGTGATATAGAAGTGTATGTATTTTACCTGAAAGTTAAATAATTTCAAATGTTAAAATAATCTCACTTATGAAAGGGTAAAATCAGAGGGCAAAAGGTGAGAGGAACTTTCTCTGCAGGAAGGAAAGTACAGGCACTATCTTGGGATTGCTGTGGGATGAATTCATGTGCTATGAAATGCAAAGTCACAGGTGAGCTTTACTTTCAGCTTCAGTTCTTTGACCATTCTGGAAGGACATTTTTGAGTTGTGTTTTAATTATGAAGAAAATTGGGAATGATGGCTGTGGGGAAAAAATCCAGTCTGGAGCATCAAAGTCCTTTCTTGCCAGGGTGGTCAGGAACTGCTCTGCAATTATTTATTTGAAGTGACCTAAATAACATTTAGGGACTAAAATTTGTGGGCCACTTGGATTTGGACCGTAACTTTATTAAAGTTGAAATATTAATTGGGGTATCTTTTGGAGGACTTGTTGCAGAGAGGCTGAATCTGAAGAAATAGCAAGGTCTGGAAAAAAGAACTTTTTGATAGAGAATAAAGTATACTGGAAACAATAAAAAGGAATATTTTTGAGGTCAATGTAGGTTGCTGTTCAAATCTGCAAGTAAATTTAATTTAATTAGGACAGTATTGGAGTCAGTATATTGTTAAAGCCTGCACGAATTAAAATATAAACAGTCTAGTGGGAAGGTAGACTGATAATGAAAGGATGAAAATTGAATGGGAAATGAAAAGAATGCTCCAATAGAGATTGTATCTCAAGTAATTAAAAGTACTGTTAATTCAGAGGCATTCAACTTGTGAAATAAGGCCTTGTGCTGCGGAGAAATTTCAAGGAGAAATAAAGATTAGAAACTTTTGTCTGCAGTTTCTGCAAAGCCATAATCCAGGCAGGATGAGTTTTCCACCAGAAGGCACAATAAAGTCACCCATGGTCAACATCTTTACAACAACTGCAGGAATTTAATTTATTTTTATATTTACCTTTTTTTTTTTAAATAACGTATGGGACATAGCTACCAAACAAATTCTTTTCTTTCCCCTATAATTTTTCTAACATATTTCTTTATTAGGCATCTGCATAACAAAATTACAACAGGAATAGGAATTTCCTGGTCAGGTGAAAAGCAGTTTGCAGTGATTTATTTTAAGCACACTGTGGTGAAGGTGAAGCAGTCAGTCTTTCATGGCTTCCTCTGTATTACTGATAATGTTGTTCCTTCTGAATTAAAATTATTCAACCTTTTTCTAAATTAATGCTATTTTAATGGCCACACCTACAATGAAATCTCTTGAAATTCTTTTTGTTTTTCATTTTGCTAGTAGACTTTTTGATTTGTCAATTCTGCAAGTATAGTAGGAAGTATTTTTTCTTACTTTACCTGATTTGTAATCGTTTCATTTTTAGTAAGTCATTCGATGTGTCAAATACTTATTTTCCACCCATATTTCAGGGGTTATTCAAAGATAATTATTCTAGACTAAAATCTTCATTTTATATATATATTGATGCTTGAGTAGATGGAGAGAAACCCTGTTTCTTTGGAAATGGAATGCCATCGCTCTCGGTGAGAGATGCAGAGAAATTCCATCTCCTCAGTGTAACCAGGAACCCGACACATACATTATTTTTGTCTCCACAAACATGTATGCATCCAGAGAGCTTTATTAATTTCAATTGGAAAAGAAGTTCAGCTTTTGGCAGTCCAGTGCTATTTATTATGCTGTGCCCAAACACTGAATTAATACTATTGAATTGAGCTGGTTAATTATTGCACATATTAGAACATGTGTATCATCTTTTGCTGAGTCTAATTAGCAGCTTAATTCTTTCTTAGTCTTTCAAATCAGACAAATTGGAAAAATAACTGATTTTAAGGATTGTCTGTTGGGTTGGGTTTTTTTTCTTTTATAAGTCTGTTGACAATTTTGGCATTTTCAGATTTCTCTTAGGATGAGGACACTGAAGGAAGATAATTAAGTTTGTATGAACAGTTCAGAGTAGCCTGAAGTCCTTCTGTTCACAGGGATTTTACAGCTGTGTGCGTGACTTTTGTCTTGCTGGGGAGAGGTAAGAATTTCATGGTCTTGCTAAGCTGCTGTGCTGGAAAAGTTTGGCTGTAACTACATATTATTTTGTCGTGTAACCACAAAAATTAAATCCTCCTTCCTGAAATCACCACGCTAAAGGCAGCTCTGGGGGTTGATCTAAGCAAAGAACAAAGTAAAGGGGAATTTTTCTTGATGTTCTCCTCAAGGGCCACTGATTCCACACCAGTTGCTCCACAGTAACACATGGCTTCCTTAGCACAGCAGGAATATTTAGGGAGACTGCAGCAGCACCAGCAGTGGTGGTATATAAGTTCAGCAAGCAAAATTTTCAGAAGTACACAAGCCCAGGGTTGTTTCAAAGGGAATTTTGTACCAAAGTGACTTTTGGATTCATGTTTGTGTGGTAAATTCATTAGAAACTTAGGCTTGGACTCTTTGGAAAACTTGCTCCTCTCTGAATTTGTCATTCTTGTAGGGCAGCCATGGCCACACACCCTCTGATGAAGGCGCAGAACCCTCTGGTTATGGGATGTGTGTATATCCCGTAGCCAGATTCAGACTGGAAATGGTCCTATTCAGATACTCCAATGAGAATTTCATCCCTTGCCATAGTAAGAGGTGTATGAAGCAGAAATATGAGGAAAGAAGTTGGCTGCATTTTACTCAAGTTTCAGCTTCCTGCACACAGTCTGAAGGGGACTGTGCCTTCATCAGGTCAGCTGAAATCCAGGAGACCACATCTAATTCTTGCCCACAAACGATGATATTGCGTTATCAAGCTTCAGATAAATTACTTCAGGCTATTTCTGTATTCTTCCTACTTATGGTTTTGTTCATGTTAAAAAATAACAGGAAAAATACAAATTTGCTGTGCTGACTCCTCTTAATTCCTTATTTATGCACATCATTTGCCTCGGGAGCAAGTCAGTGTTAACAGGCAAATGAGAGGAAATAGACTTCTGTTTTTCCTGTCTTTGGACATAGCTGAGAGATTTCCTCTTGTCACACAGTAATTCTATTTCACAAAATAGGGAGAAACATGTTCTGTTCAAAGTGTTAAACCTGTTCCAAAGCTTGTAATTTTCTTCTGAAAATGCATCTGTTTAAGTACCAGTGAGAATGAGGATCCTAATCCATTGCAGGCTTGGCTGGTGAATAGGCTCCTACAGGAGCTCCTGCATGCTTCTGAGAAATAAATGTACTTATTTCCATTTAGAAATTTATAAAAGAATCCGTTTATAATAATCCACTACTGTATTTCATGTTGGTTCTGTGTCTGGGTAAGCTCAGTGGTATTCTGACACTGAACATTTCACTCCTTTTCATACCCTGAGTTCCTGTCACTCACTGGTGGGGATCAGCACCCCATAATAATTACAGTTAAATTGTATTGCTACTTATTAGGCCAATGCAGTAGCAGAAATTTATGCAAATGAATAGGTAGGTAATGTCCACGTGTGTCCAGCACCGTAAGGCACGGCAGGAGGTGGCTGAAATTCACTTCAGATAGTGCTGGGATAATAGAATAATATTATATTATAATTTCTGTATATTCTTCTACCCCAGGTTTAGGGGACATGAATGGAACACTCATTTCTGACACCATTTTGACTTCTCTTGAGGTTTGGAGCTGGAAGTCAGGGATTGTGTTTGTAATTTGTGCCCTTCTGGGTGTCTGGTTTCTCCAAGGCTGATGGTAGGATCCCAGTCACTGCTGGGGATAAAGGAATGGATGTTTTCCCTGCACAGGGATAAAAGCAAAACCTGTATAGCAACACCCTGTTCCATTTCCTGGTGTTTGTGTTGACACCAGCAGCCCCAGCGTGGCATGGTGCAGTGTCAAGGGACTGTTCATTGCTTCTTTTCCTTTGATTTCTCGGGGTTTCACAGGCATCCTTTCCTGCACAGTAATCCTGTCTGCCAATACCTGTGGAGAGCAGAAAGCTGGAATGCCAACTTTAATGTTTTTACCTTAACTTTAACCTAAATTTCTGTGTGTAAGCTCTCCCGTGCCCCCAACCTCAGACTGGCCAAGATTCGGATACTTGATTTGTCTGCAGCAACATGGAGATCCCCAGGTCTCCTAAGGATGCTCACTCAGCCTTTGAGAAACAATTAGAATTGGCATATCCAATTACTTCATATGAATTATTCCTTTTCTAGAACCTCAGTGTGAAGTGTATGGAACAGCCTTGCAGTGACATATGAACAAATTGTGCAGCAGAGCATTCACATTTTCTTTTCCATCATTTTCTTTCTGCACTAAAGGAATTAGAAAGAAGGATGCCTGGATTATTTGCATCCTGTGTCATCTCTTGCTTGTGATAAAATGTGTTGCTGGATTCCTACATTTCTTTTAATCAAATACATGCAAATCCTACCAAAAACTTTCCAAGTAAAGCATAAAAATCCAGATGTTGCAAAGGTTGCTGTGATTTCATAAAAATGCCTCTTAAACATCAATCTTTTGTGCAGGAGTTAAGCTGAGTAATTTTGAATTCTAAATTATGGAGTGCCCAGTGGTAACTCTCACCCTGATCTTTTATTGCAAACCCAGAAATACGACTTCAAGCAGGGCATATAAAAGGAAAATATTAGTGTTCTAAAATCATGGCTTGGAGCACGGAGGGCTTTGTACTTTCTGTCAGAAACTAGCAGACGTTTGGGTCTATTGCATCCTAACAACACTTAATTGTGCACTACTGCACTAAACATCTGAATATATAATTTAAGTCCATTAGCCAGCCGAGGTTGATAATCTTGACTTGGCAGATTTATTAAAGGTCTTTACCAAAGCTGTGCGAATTCCCACACTCATTTGGGTGGGAGAGCCACCCAGACGGGAGCAATTCTCAAGGCAGGTGGGGTTTCCTGGGGCTGTGCTTCCCCATTCATCCCCAGGGCACCTCTAAGCTTTGGAGAGTTTTGTCTAATCCCGGCCAAACCCAGTGGAGCTGTGAGGCCACGAGGATTCCTGCCAGTGCTGGGAAGGTCCCAGAGTGACATTCTGGGAGAAAATTCTCCTCATCCTCGGGGGGAGGCATCAGCCCTGGGCCGGTCACAGTCAGAGGGGGCTCTCCCTGCCCCCGGGGCCTGTGTGGGTGTCCTGGAGCCACGCGGAGAAAGGGATGCTGGAATGGGGAGGATGCAGACCATGGAAAATCCGTCCTTTTCGGGGCCACTGCTCCCTGAACGGTTTGTCACTCCTTCCAGAGGGATGCTAAAGCAGCGTGGATGAAGATCTGGAATGCTACAGGCACTGAGGGACAGTCCATTGACTGCAGCCAGCTAATGGGGTATTGATTCAGTCCTAGGTAATTATGTTAAATAGGAGGGGGAATATTAGATTAGAGAGGATAGAGGATTCTATTTTTAGGACAAAAAGGAAGAGTAACACACACTGGTGCAGGAAGAGATAAACTTCTCCCCTTTAAATGGAAGTATTATTACGCTAACAGAAAATTTAAATTTCTTTAAGATAACCCTAGAACTTGGTGATATACAGATATTTTCGTGGTTTATTCAGGTGTTCAAAGTTTTAACCATAAAAGAAATTGTTGTTTCTAATGATCCACATGAAATACACTGGTAATTTTTAGTCTTCTAATGAAAAATAATTGCACGATTACTTAGATGGTATTTCAAATATTTAGGTATAAACAATATTATGAACATTTAAAATCAGCTTTTAATTTTTTTCGTAAGACTTTCTCTCTTTTCCCACTGCAAGGACTATGTTGCCTTTATTCCTTGTGTGTTTCATTTGCAAAATCTTTCCCTTGCAGAATGCAACAGTTCCCTTTTTCTTTAGGATCCTGATTTGAGATCTGTCCCATGCAATGCATGGTAGCAAGCACTGTACCATGGAGAACCTCTGTGACAAGGAAATGCAGGGAGTAGTTCAGTGAAAGTTCAAAAAAAGGACATTTTCCCTACCAAAAAATCGCTTTTCTAATTTGCAAGGAGCGGTTTTTTTCATAAATTCCCAGTAAGATATTTTTCACACCACTGTGTTACATTATCAATGTCTATGAGCTGCTTGAATTCCTGAGTAATTATCTGTGATCAGTTATTGTCAGGGATAAATTCATCTGCATGCAAATATCTGAGCATGCACATGCATATTCATGTCACTGTTGTTGACTGAGTTGCTTGAGCAGCCTTCAGCAAATTCGCAATCCAAATAGATAAATGAACTTTTTTCATACTCTCATTAATGCCTATTCAGACGAATCTTGTTACTAATTTAATTTCTATATGCTGCTCTGAATTGTTATGAATATGTGGAACGTTTCTCCAGAATTGGTGTGGTTTTTACATGGAACTACTGCTTCTTCAGGGATCGAAGTTGAAAGTCTGACTCAATGAAATGGTCAGTGCTGCTGTAATATTTCCAAGAGCAGCTAATCATTTATTCCCTGAACTTTGAATAATTCACCATTGATTCCAATTCTAATTCTGTGTTATGTACTGAATCTCTTTTTCTCCCTAATCTTGCATTTCTGCCTTATAATTCATTTTAAGAGATACTTAAAAAAATGGGGAAATGAGGCTTTCTAGGATTGGATGGTTGATTCTCACACAAAGCTATGAAAAAAAAGTGATGTTTAATTGATCACAAGGTTTTAGTAATAAATAATAAAGGTTTGTGGTTACTGAACAGTATATTACATATGTACAGCTCCCTTAGATACTGCAGAGATAGGTGAATAAAGAGCCCTGAAAGGTACAGCAAAGTCTTGAGATGTTTATCCCTGCCAGTGGAGTTCCTTGCACTGGTAACTGGGAATGCAAAGAAGAATTTGGGTACAGTTTAGGTATTTCTGAGACAGAACCTGTCAGCAGTAGCACGGTGCACACTGGGGAACAACAACAGCCGGTTGTCAATGACTCATGCAGGCAGGAATTGCTAATCGTTTTTAAAAGTAAGCAGATCACAGTCCAGTATGGTTTTGGAGGAAATATCTACTGTCAGCCTTTGCTCTTGTTTGTTTATCACAGTATCCCCACTCAGCAGATTGCTCAGAGCTCGTTTTCCTACACATATGGAAGAGGTCAAGCCACCCTGGCTGTCTGGCTTGCATATGTTTTGTAATTGAAGCCATATGCAGATCAGTCCATCCTTAACACTGAAATAAAATATTGGAAACAATTATCCTTGGGATGTGGAAAGGAGCCACAAAGCACCCGAACCCCCTCCATCCTCCTGGGTCTCATTTTTGTGCCCATCAGAAAGGAAATGCAGCCACAGCTTTATTTCCCTGCTGGTGTTTTCCTGGGAGTTGACACCGAAGCTGTTAAATGTGCCCAGATGTCAGCTTGGCACAGGACAAACGCCGAGCGGATGGTGCAATGCACACACCGCTTTGTCAGCATGGTGCTCAGAAGGTTGTTGTGGTCATGAGAAGGTTATTATGGTGCTCAGAAGGTTTTTATGGTCATGAGGAGGTTGTCATGGTTCTGAGAAGGTTTTGTTATTTTGTGCTGCTGTGATATTAAGGTCTTACTCAAAAAAAATTATGAGAAAGCATTAAACGCTTTTAGAAACGAAGAAAATTTTTAAAAATGCAAATTCACTTCGAGGGAGTTTAGACCTAAGCTCTTGGTGAAGACAGAGCTGAGCAGAAAATGTGAATTAGAAGTAGAGGGCAGAGCAGCCAGGAACAGCCCCAAGGGATGCTGCCGAGGTGCACAGGAAAAGCAGGAAAAGCGGGAAAAGCAGGAAAAGCCTTGTCCCAGAGAAATTAAAGCACAGGTTTGGATCAATCCCTCCTGTTTCTGAACCTAATGGTTCATCACCTCTGCAGAAATAACTGTTGGTGGTTCAGATATGTAAATAAGCATTCTCCGCTTTACAACTGAAATGAGATATGAGGTCTCCTCTCTTCTCTTAGAATTTTCCTTTCTTAAAGCTTTGGTGAGAATGGGCACTAAATAACCAAAGAGCTGGGTTAATGTTTAGGTTTTTAGATTATTTAGAAACAGAATAAAATTCAAGGACTTGCTGAATGAGTAATATAAAACTGTGAAAAATATAAGGAGGTTTCAGATGTTAAAAGAATTAAAATTTCTTCAAAGGGGAGGAAAAAAGGAAAAAACCCAAAAGATACATGGGAAAAAATGTAATTAAGGCATTTCTTGAGCATGGTCAGCAGACTCAGAGTGGCATGAACTTTAAAAATAGAGGCACTTTCTTTGTACCTCACACCGTTATGGCAATCAGCAGCCTATGTAACTGAACAGCAGATCCCACATTTCACAGATCTTATCCAAAACTGACACTGGTGATGTGTCCTGGTGAAGTGCTGGATCTCACTGTGTGATCATGTAGGAAGTGAGAGAGAACTTTAAAATGCGTTTACAGAATATGCACACCTGTCACACAAATATCCCTGTCAGGCTGCTCGCTGGATTTGGTTGGTTTAATGCTGTAGGATGCTTTTAAAGTCTATTCTGTGTGTAACAAGTTCATTTTCCTCACACTTTTCTGTGGTTTAGGAACTCGTCCCACAGNTGAGAGAGAACTTTAAAATGCATTTACAGAATATGCACACCTGTCACACAAATATCCCTGTCAGGCTGCTCGCTGGATTTGGTTGGTTTAATGCTGTAGGATGCTTTTAAAGTCTATTCTGTGTGTAACAAGTTCATTTTCCTCACACTTTTTTGTGGTTTAGGAACTCGTCCCACAGCAGTGGATCCTCTCTCTCTCTCTGTCTCTCTCCATAGATCCCTGTGCAGCCCTCCATAACCAAACCAGGGAGATGTTCCAGTTTATTCAAGCTCACCCAAATTGGGGGAGTATTTGTTTGTTACACAGTTGAAATCACGGTGCTTCATTTGGATTAAGCAGACCAAGGAGGCTTTGTGAGGTTTGCTCAGAGATCTGTAGCAAGGGCTGCAATGTAAAAGCTGCTTGTGAAATGTTTAGGCAGGAGATCAGGGATCCTGGTAATTCCTGATCCTCTTAATCAGCCCAGGGCAGAAACTGGTGCACCGTGCAGCTTTAGGCTGGCCTAGAGTGGGGCAAGCCTTGCATAATCTGAGATCCTGGAGCAATAAATCTGCATCTCCATCTCTGACCTCATCTGCTGCTTTGCTCTCACCAGGTGCCCAATCCTCTGGCTCTGAAGCCTTAAACATAAAGTCAACAATACATTGAAAATCCTTATTCTGAAAAAAAATACCTGTTTCAGTGGTTGGCCTTACAATTTTTTGAGTCCAGTTTCTAAAGGAAAAACTATCATGTTCTAACTCTTATCTGAAATAAAAATCGCTTGTTTTTTTAGTAAAATTCTCTCCAGGGCACCTTAATTATGCTTGATGACATTTATATATATGTATATATATAATCTCAATTGCAATGCAAATGCTAAAGTTTCTTCTGAAGATAAAAAATATAATGCAAATGTTAATTTTTTAAGTAGGTTAAAATATTTAATCTTACTTCCAGATCTACTTAATTTATCTATTTACAAGATAATAGGAAGGTGTATGGAGTGCTTAGAAGCACTGTGACAGGTTCCAAATTATAGACTCAGGAGACAAAGGATTGTGACAAAGTTTGCTCCAGCAAGGTGGGATAATTATAAAGGAAGGGAGAACAAGGGGGAGGAAAGCTGCACATAAAAAAGCATCGAGGTGTTTCAAATAATAGACTCTAATTTGTATTGTGATGTTGCATATTTGCATAGTATTACCATAGTTATTAATGAATTCTGTACTTTTATTTTGATGAAATATCACATTCTGTGCACATAAACTGTGCTGTGATACTGCAGTTTAGCTGAAATGATAGGCAAATGTTGTTAAAGAGAGGCAGAAGGACTGGGTTTATTTTATATTTCTTATATGTTATTATGCTCATTTACTGATTTAGAAGGAGAAAAGCTTTTAAAGGAAAAGCTGAACCAAATTTGGGCCATATTTTACAGGAGCTGCATTCCCCAGCCAGGAAACTGGAAGTTGTTTTCTAATACATTTATAGTTTTCAAAACAACAGTGCTAGCATTTTATATATATATATAAAATACATAAATTATTGAATATGTCAGTGTATCAACTGTGTGAACTACATCTAGCACAGTGTCCTTAATAAAACTCAGATTTTCTTTGATTTATTTTAACTTTTTATCAAGTGGTGTCGTAACTTACATCTGATTATAATAATTGTCCCCTTTTTTACCATTCAGGAAATTTTTAAGTTTTAGGATCCAGTCTCTAGACCTGAACTTGTGCACTGATTCATAGGATGCCTAATGAAAAATTTGTTTGGCCTTTTTCAAATTGCTATTCAGATAAAGGTTTACCAGCCTGTAAATTATTTTTCAAGAGGAAAATCAGACACACCTGGTGGAAATGTAGTGCCTCACCCACTCGGACCTTATGCTATTTCAATATCTTCAGTTTGAAGCAGTATAAAAACATTACCACAAAATTTTTGTGAAATCAAAGAAATGATTATGGAGACAAGTATTTCACAGTCATATTTCCACTGTTTTAAAGGCCCTTAACCCTTAAAAACATCCCTCCAGAAAGGAAATTTTCAAGAAAAAACCTGTGTTTTGACAGTTTCCGTTCTATGCATGTGTCAGAAGCATTTAGGATAAAATCGGTGTGCGATTAATTGGGATTTTTGCTTTTACTATCAGGCAGGCGGTGTTTGCCTGGTCCTAGCGCGGGCGAACCGGCTCCGCGCTGTCCCAGAGCTGCCGTTGGGATGGCGGAGCCGGAGCAGCAGGCGGAGCGCTGGCACAGCCGGGAGGGCCGGGATCCCATCGGGCACATCCCGCTCGCCCAGGGGAGAATCCCAGAGCCCAGAGCTCCGCGGGGAATCGCTCGCAGGCGGTCCCAGAGCGGGGGCTGAGCCCCAGGGGGGCAGGTGGGACCGGGGGCCGCGGCAGCTCCGGGCCCTGGGGAGCAGCAGGAGCCTGGAAGGGACCCCGGAGGGCAGCAGAGCATCCCCGCGGGGCTGCTGCAGCTGCCGCAGGTCCGCTATAAAGCCATTTTTGGGTGATCTGAGAATGGCTTGAAAACCAGGCTGAACTGGGGAAGGAGAGCCTGGAGATGGAGCTTGTAAGGTCCCAATAATTTAAAGGATTCTTGCATGAAACACAGAAATGGAAGTGCAGCACAATATTTGGGCTGTGGTGTTTTAAATGCCTTGAATGTGGCGAATTCCATGTAAGGTGCTTGAATTTCAGTCAGTGTTGTTTCCTTTCATCTCCTCAGTCAGATCTCCTGCTCTGCCCTTTTATTTCTCTTTTATATTCAGTGGAAATTGTAACAGTCTCAAAGTATCACCTACAAAAAAGCTGTGTATGCATCCATGTGTTTGTATTTTTATACGCATATTTTTATATATATATTTACACTGCCTACTCACACGAATGACAACATCAAGAAAAATTACTATAATTAAAAAGAAATCTGTTTTTAAGGTAAGTTAAAGTCATCACATGCAATATAAACTGTTTAGCTAAAATTACACACTGTGCCTATTAAATTTCAATGTGCGTACATTATTTTTATCTCTGTATGTCACATTACAGCAAAACAACTTCATTACAGCAGTACCTGTAAGAAAAAATGCTGGGAGGTTTTCCACGGAAGAAATAAACTCTTCACATATTGTAGGTATTTCATGCTTGGCTTTTGATCTTCAGGTGCTGGTGTTTACAAAAAACTGATTAGCACTTGGCTATTTTTTCCCAATTATATTCATTATTTTTTATCTTGATGTTGGCTACAATAATTTGGCCTATTTTATCTTAATAGCTGAAATTCTCCCAGATTGCTTTATTAGCATAAAATCCTCCTTTGTGATGTTATTACTTACCTGCAGTAAGGTGTGAGAACACCTTAGGCCATAGCTGAAGACTTTTTTCATTCCATTTCTTTGAATACGTAAAAAACCTCAGCTCTTATATTGTCAGATGGATATGGAATTTGCTCAATTATTTAAAAGTGGAACTTCAAACCAGAATGAACAAAACAAGCGGAGTTTTTAGCTGGAATTGTGACACAGCCACAGGGCAGGAAGATTCATGGTGACTGTGTGTTTAGCTATTTCTACATTTTGGGGTTCCGACATTAAAAAGAGACATTAAATATCTATTTGGAGGCAGATTTCCTATATTTCAGTTTCCAAAATTCCAATTTTAACTATAGGGAGTATTCAACATAAACTGTCTTACATCCTATCTTCTACTCTGCTCTAGGAAAAACAGGAGTCTGCTTCAGGTTGCTCAGAAAAAAAGTGGCATTTTCTCCTGTCACCTGAATTCTACCGTTTCTGACAACAGCCACCTGTTTTCTGTACTTCAAAAATCCCAATCAAGTGTGAAAGCCCTGGGGGGGATCTGTCCTGCCTGTTCCCTCGCCACCTCCAGTAACCCCAGCCACCAGCACAGCAGCTCAGACCCAGCAGGAGAGGGGAGCTAGGACACCCCTCACAGAGCCTGGAAATGGGAGAATTAGAGGGGAAATAGCGGAATTTAAGAGCTGTGTTCTGCAGGCAGCCAGCAGAGTTATCCTAAATCAGGATATCCTATCTCACTAAGAAGTGTCACTGTAAGCACAGCTTCATCTTGGCATTTTGCTAATGATATTCTTCCACAATGAGCTTGTCTGCCTCTGGTTGCACAGACTTGCATTTAATTTCTGCCTCCTGAAATCCTCCTTTCCAACTCCTGTCATGGCATGGAGCATCAGGAATTGCTGAGCTCCAGCCTAAAACACGGGATCAGTCACTGAACTAATCAGATAATTTGTGTAGCTCTTTTGAGTGTGTGCAGGTTATAATGCTGTCAGCGGAGATACAGAAGTTCTTGCTGTTTGATCCGTGCTTTTATATGAAATAACTTAAATATTTAACAGATTTTCCAGTCATGTCTTTCTGCATTGAAGGTGTGCTGTTACTTGGGCCCTTTCTGCAATGTTCCTGTCCAATGTTCCTTTTTCTGAAATGGAGCGTTGGTGACTTTAGGCAACTTTCTGTTCTCATTAGGCAGTTTCCTGATCCAGATTTCAGGATAATTTGACAAACTGGGTGGCTGTGTGATTCTAGACAGGCAACATCTGGGGTCTTTTCGGCAGTCAGGATTCATTCTCTAAACTTGTCTATCCATTTCCACTAATTGAGTCTTTTGATGATGGTATAACCTGAAGCATCATGAAACAAAACTAGGGAATGGAACAACTTTTTCTTGTTTATTTTTCCCTGCTCTTGGGATGAAAAATAATCCTGCCTATGCTAATGACACCTTCTTGTCCCTTTTAGAGGCTCTTTTATTTTTCTGTCTTCCTTTTTAAACCAGAAATTATATCTAGGATTTACAGTGCAAGAAAGAAATCACTTGACTCTCCTGCCAGGAGACAGAATTTTCTAGGCTCAGGAGCATCATTTCCATGGCGTGGCTCACAATAACAGCACATATTTAACACAGGGGGAGCAGAATGCATGGCTGTGAAAACTGAAGTCTGGCCTGGCAGCTGTGATAATGATTCCGGCTGGCAGCTCTGAGACTCTCTCAGTTCCACCCCGTAGCTGAGATGCCTACAGGAATTAGAGGAGACCTGGACACTGGCACTGCCCTCCCCACACCACAAGGCTCCTCACCTGCCTAATCGCTGCCGTGAACCACAATTCGTTGTTTTCAAACATGTCCACTGAAATATAATTGATGCAGTTTAAATTTGGGGGGGGTACCCACTTCCTGGCTCTTTTCTCCTCTATTCCCCATTACTTTGGTTGCAGACTCTGGAAGCCCAAAAGAGGCCACAGCTTCCTTCAATCCTCTCCTAATATCCTGCCACAGTGGGGTTTGGTGGAATCAGAGCATCGGGATGAGGAGACACTTTCAATGTTTATCTGAAACCACATTTTCCCTATTTGGTAGTTGATTGCAGGAGTTTGATTTAAAAATTAAAATCTTGGATTTAGACACGCTTAAATCCAGAACAACCCAATGTCTCTGCCTTCCACAAAGGTATTGATTTACTGTTACTTTCATAATACTTTTATCTTTTCCCCTTTATTGTGCCCCACTCAGTCTCAGGTAAACCACTAACTTGCATCAGCACTTCTACTGTGCTGAAAAAATTCCTTTCATCTTCTGGTTCTGGATAAATTTTATCCACGCTTTGCTGTATTTTAAATTTTATATTGACACTAACTGAGATTGTCATTGGCATGTAAGCAATAAACTTCAAGATAAAGCAAAGAACTTGTTCACTAGGTGGATTTCCTCACACACATTTCCTGCTCAGTCCTCTGTGTTTTCCAGTGACTGGAGAAGATCTCTCTGGCTGATTACACTTGCTGGGATCCAAAATACCCTCTGGTATTTATAGATTCAGTGGTCAAACCGCGTCCTTCCCTGCTTAACTTCTCTTAAAAGCAAAGTGACAGGTTTCCAGAGATTTTATGCAATAACAAGTTTTTGGGGAGAGTTTTTTTCTGCTTCTTTCCAAAGGAATAAGCAACCAGGAGGATCTGGTTCACCATCCTTGTAATGTGTTGCTGAGTGTGCAGAATGAAACTTGTTCCGAGGGGAAAGCAGGCCCGGCCCAGCTGGTTGATAGCTGGAAAAGGCATCCCAGGGCATCCACTCAGTCATCGTCTTGGCACGAGTGGAAGTCGAGAGAAAAATAGAGCAGGGGAGGGGATTCCTTCAGTGCTTTAATAAAAGAAAGATTAGATGTGATATTAAACAGATGACACACTAATATCAAATGCAGCTTGCTCTTTAAACTTTTCCAAAAGAGAATTACTTTCTTTGGTGACACTGTTGTTAACTGTGCAGTATTTGTTCTGGGAAAAAAGCGGAAGAGAGTTTTTACTCAACTGTAGCAATTTAGTCTTGAACTGGATGGTCCAGCCTCCACTGACTGACCACGATGCTTTAGGAGTGATATGGGCCTAACAATGAAATAATTCTCTCCCTGGTTTTTAACTCCAATTGTTTGCAGTCAGCTAAGACAGTGAAGTGTTTCGTTCCTCATAGATTTCCCTCCAAGCTGGCAGCAAGGCCTTGATTTATCTCTCAGAGTGAACTTTGACAGGGTGAATGGCTGGCAGGAAGGCACTGTCCCAAGTGCCAGCTGTCACAGGTCCAAACCACTTCACCAAGTGTTTGTTTGTGCTTTGGTTGCTTTCCATACAACCTCAGTTTATAAGTTGGCTATTGGTCAGTATAATTCCCTTTTATGGAGTTGAAAATTATTATTTCTAGTACAAATATCCATGTTAGCATCCATCAAGAAGTGTATTCTTTTCAGTTCTTTATTCCCTGCTTTGAGGAAGAAGTTTAGGCAAAAATAATAATAACCTGTGATATTCATGGTCAGTCATCCTCTGTAATATAAACACAGTTGAAATTAATAGTGGGCAATCAATTCAGACTCGTAGAGTTGATTTTGTTTAAATGCTCATTAAATTCTTGCATGTCCTACATCCTGTGGGGGCTGCAAGAAACCTGGGTTCAGTTGAGCATCTTTGAGATTTTCTATGTGACTTTGAATTATTTAATGTATTTGAGCTGAGATATCTCTGTGCTTGTTGTCTGGGTCTAAGTGGGGAATAGGCCTGGTGATAAAAGGACTAAGACATGGATGAAGCAATGTGGATAAAGGGAAAAGGGGCTTGTGTTTGAAAACCTTCAATTAGATTCAACCCTTCTCCTGCCACCTGAACCAGAACAACGGACAGAAATCCACCAAGAACTGTTAAATATGAAGCCCTGACACTGGCTGGAGTCTCTGAGCCACGAGCAGCTGTCCCTACGTGTTCTCTGCTCAGACTCTTCCCTGAGCAGCCGTGGGGAGCAGGAGCAGCTTTTGCTCTGACCTGCTTTGTCTCTTCCATGTTCCATTCCACGTGGGACAGCTGCTCTCCAACAGCAGCAGGGTTCAGGAGAGGCTGTTCCTGTAAAAGCCTCTCAGCAAGGCCGTGTGCCACTTCATTCCTGACCCACAGGGCAGGGGAAGGGGACGTTCTGCTCAGCTGAAGGCATTCCAGGCGCTGGGATCCAGAGCAGTGGGACTGCTCCACACCGAGGTGAGAGTCACCCGTGGGCCACAGCAGGGAGGGGACAGTGCCCTCCTCACCTGCACTGCCTGAGAGAGGGACAGACCTTGAGGCTCAGCACATGGGATCCTTTCTGCCTTTCCCTCAGGGACGTGGTCGGACCCACGTGAGCTGTGTAGGACCGTGAGTGCTGGTGGCAGCAGAGGCTGTGTCCCGGGCTGGGTGCATCCCGTGTGTCCTACCCCAAACACTCCTGTCTGATCTCAGCCCAGGTATCCACGGCGCCCTCTCAGCCAAGGCCATCCAGAACGTTTCACCTCTCGGTCTGGTTCCTGTAGCTGACCACACACTCTGTCAATCTTCTTCTTTCCCTCAGAATTATGGTTTGGAGACTGAAAACCTGAGAACTCTGTCTCACAAGCTGAACGCCTCGGCCAAAAACCTTCAGAACTTTATAACGGGTAGGAGGAGGAGTGGCCATTACGATGGCAGAGCCTCCAGACGGCTGCCAAATGATTTTCTTACCTCTGTAGTCGACCTGATTGGTGCTGCCAAGAACTTACTCGCCTGGCTGGACAGGTAATTAACTGTTCCTCGATCCCTTGTGCATGAGAATAATTCCTTGGGGAGTTTTGTATTTGTTCTTTCTTTGCCTCTTGTACTCTTTTATTCTAATATTAAAATGGCAGGTCTGGAATTCAAGCTCTAAATTTTTACAAATTTGTCAGATATTGGAAGCAAAATTTAGTACCCTTCTCTGTCAGGAGAGTCTTAAAATTTGCTCTAGTTGCCTTTTGAGATTCTTTCAGTTGGATTTTGTGTGAAATGAATATTTCTGTGCTATTCTCACTGCCACAACTGGTAACATCATCAGAAATTTCAGAATGAAGGGCTGGTAGAGTTTGAGCTGTCTTTCAGTCATCAAAAAGACACAGAAAAGCTGGAGTTGAGCAAATCAATTAAGAATGTTCAAAATAAATGATAGTACTTGCTTAGTCTGAAAATTAAATGTTCTTATTTATCAGGAGTAGGCTGGATGTGTTAGATACAGGTGTGCTGGTTAATGCTCAACAACCAGCCACTGGTGTTTTATATTTCTGAACTGAGAATTTGATTCAAAGTGTCTCTGTGACGGTGGCAAGACAGAAACCAAAACACAGAACAGCATCAGAGCATTTATGGCCTGTTTTTCTTTGAAGTTATAGTAGTAAATAGCTTTACCTGGAATCTGAATTCTCTGGAATGTATAAATGGCACCTTAGAAATCACAGTGAGAGTGAATCACCCTCCTTTACAGGATTTGTATAATCCTGGTGACATCTTCCTAACCTAATGCCAGCAGTCATATTCTCTCAGGCTATGACCTTGTCAGTTCTTATAAATTCAAACGGGGTCAGATTCAGCCAGAATTTGGAAAGCCTGAAGAAAATCTGAGCGTGCAGGAAGCTGTGACTAAGTAAGCATTACTGTGCTCTCTGAATTAAGGTGCTGATTGCTGAGGAGTGATGTCATACCAGAAATGCCATCTTTTTAATGAGCAGTACAAAGGAAATCTGGGCTGCCTAGAGTTATTTGAAAGCTCCAGTTTCTACTCTCCATAAGAACGATAACTTCTTACATTCTGGCCGAAATCCAGTTTACATCCTGCCTGCATTTTTTCTTGTTCCAAAGGTGTATATTACAGAAGTTGTGCAACTTGCTGCTGGAGATTAAAATGATTTGGTGTTTCTGTGCTGTAGAACTGATCCCTATTTTACATATATCTGCTTAGAGTGTAATTTGTGGTCCCTAATGCTGTATAAACCTGTCCTTCCCTTGTCCCAGGTCTCCGTTTGTCAGTGTGACAGAATATTCACTGCTGAAAAACAACATTGTTCAACTGTGCCTGGAACTAACAACCATTGTGCAACAGGTAGGAAGGAGTGGCTCTGTCCTGCTCTGAGTCCTCTTCACATCACTGCTTAAAAACTGCAACAGCAAAAAGAACTACAGCTTTTACATCACCAGAAAAGTTGTTACAGCATCACCTCTCTGCTCTTTCCATGCTCTCATTCTTTGGGAGGGACAGGAAGATTTCTGGACTTTGGTGATCCTCCTGGAGAGATTGAAAGATGGTGTGAAGTTAAAAATAATCCACTTTGCTCTTGAGTAGACAATTTAATATCAGGTGATTTACCACCACGTGAGGGTTAAACAAAAGAATAAAGCCCCAGTGGGAAACAGCTTAACTACTGCTAACAGGTTATTCCAGATTGAAATACGAATGAGCCAACATGTTTCAGGGACAGATTCCTAAAATACATACAAATATATCCAGAACCTGCACTGTGGCTTCTTCACTGAGAGGAGAGCCAGTAGCACGGAAGTTGTCTAGGGATGAACACGAAATATTCATAACCAGCTGACTACAGAGGAGATAATGGTAGCAGTGTAATCGTCACTGACACTCATTAGTTAATTGTAATTTGGTACAGTCCGCCAGTACATAAAAATAATTTATCTGGTTATTAGTTCTATATAATATATAGAACCATAGAATGTCCTGAGTTGGAAGGGACCCACCAGAATCATCAAGTCCAATTCCTGGCCCTGCACAGACACCCCAACAATCCCACCCTGTGCCTGAGAGCGTTGTCCAAACACTCCTTGAACCCAGGCTTGGTGCTGTCACCCCTATAATAATAAAATATAATAATATAATAACAGTCTCTGACAGTGTCTGCCCCTGAATAAAACAAGAGGTGACACACAGGTACTGACTGAGGGTAAATTAATTTTACAGATATTTACAATGAGCCACTCCCCTTGTGAGCAGATAAAATACTGATGAGACAAAAGAGTGTTACTGGAATATGTGGAGAGGTCAGAGAACAGGCAGGGCAGTCTGGGACTGAAGAAAGGAGAAGGGTGAAAGGTTGTAGGAGGGAAAGCAGAAGGAAGCTTAGCTTCAGCTCTGGTTTTGTGGGGACTTTGGGCTGGGCCTGTCTCCAGTACAGAGAACTCCCCCTCCTGCCTCTGCCCTCTGCTGCCACAGAGTTCCAGGCACCCTCCCAGCAGATCAATCACAGAACTCACTCAATTTCAAATGTTTTTTGGAGCAGTAATGGAGTAGCAGTTCTGAAAACTTTTTTGTCCCTCCACTTCAATTTTATTTCAGTTCTTGGAGAAAAAGAACTAAGGCTGATAAATATGTCACT
This sequence comes from Mystacornis crossleyi, assembly GCA_013400655.1. Taxonomy (NCBI): domain Eukaryota; kingdom Metazoa; phylum Chordata; class Aves; order Passeriformes; family Timaliidae; genus Mystacornis; species Mystacornis crossleyi. The sequence continues at coordinate 74,039 of VYZQ01040466.1, read as the reverse complement.
GTATTTTACACTATCATCGTTAATTTATAATATTCAGCTTTATTCCTCCTGGAAATCTTGTCCTTTATGCATTTTTGCAGCACAAAACAAAGATCCTTTTTCTCTTTTCTTAGTTTAGAAATTCCTGTGTCGGCATTTAATTATTTATGTATCTTTATTAAGCCTTCTTTTACAAGGTGCTTATAGCACTAGGCTATTTTTGATTTACAGACTAAGCAAAATGANACCCGCCTGCCTCTGCCCTCTGCTGCCACAGAGTTCCAGGCACTCTCCCAGCAGATCAATCACAGAACTCACTCAATTTCAAATGTTTTTTTGGAGCAGTAATGGAGTAGCAGTTCTGAAAACTTTTTTGTCCCTCCACTTCAATTTTATTTCAGTTCTTGGAGAAAAAGAACTAAGGCTGATAAATATGTCACTGTATTTTACACTATCATCGTTAATTTATAATATTCAGCTTTATTCCTCCTGGAAATCTTGTCCTTTATGCATTTTTGCAGCACAAAACAAAGATCCTTTTTCTCTTTTCTTAGTTTAGAAATTCCTGTGTCGGCATTTAATTATTTATGTATCTTTATTAAGCCTTCTTTTACAAGGTGCTTATAGCACTAGGCTATTTTTGATTTACAGACTAAGCAAAATGAACTTCTCTACAGTAAAAAAGTTTGGATTCTGATTCTGTCCTTCAGCTGATATTGCACTTTGTTTGTGTGAGTTTGATTTTTCCCTGTGGTCCAGGTGAAAATAGAGTAATTTTGAATTGCTGTCTCCACTTCTGTCGTTCATGTCCCAGCTTTTGGCAGATGAAATTCTGTTCTCCTCTGCTAGCAATAGTTTGGCTCTTTATTTTTTCCAGTTCTTCAGCTCCAGTCCCAATGCTGTCCTCCTTTTGACAACTTAAAAACAGTCTTTTAGCAGAAACTCCAAGTCATTCCAAAATGAAAAATGCTCAGTTCGTTCTTCAGGTTACAAATCAAGTTTTGTCTTTTCTTTATCTTATTGTCAGATCTGGCTTGTTTGATAGTTGTCTATTAAGATCTTTTTATGTTATATTAAACTTAGCACCAGTAAAGAGCAGATAAAGCTGGATCAGTCATAGAGAGACAGCTTTGCTGTCACTAAATCTGAGGAAAATTGACCCTAATGTGTGAAAGCAGAAATGTCTCACCTAAACCAGAGCTGCAGGCTCAGCTGTAGGCTGGAATATGAATTGAAAGGCATAACTAATAGAAACCTGGGTCTCAGATCCTTTCTGATACTCCTTGTTTTATGAATTATACACATTTTAAATACCTCGTTCAGCCAGTGTGAAAGTAGCAGTCAAGGGTACGGATTTGGCACATCAAGAGAGGAATGTCCTCGACACTTTGTGCAAAACGAACGTGGTTTGTGTGCAGAACTTGCAGCTGCCCCTCCAGGTGAATTTTAACAGGGGACATTACCCTGTAACCTTTGTTTAATATAGAAAGTGCTTATGAATCTTCATGCTCCGATGTCCTGTGTGATCTGAGTGACATAACCTTAGATCAAATTTATTTTAATATATTATTATTATTTCCATACCATGCAAATGCTATGATGAGTAGTCACTTGTTTCACTTTAAACAGCATCTTCTCATGCTGGTTCAAAGAAAACCTCATTCCCTCATTTTAGAGGAGTTTTACAGCTGTCCATTTATGTTTGGAAATGTACTTTATTCTTCTCAGTTTTCTTAATCCTTTTGATCACCTTCACTAAGTTATTAAAAAATATTTATGTCATGCAGAGAGCTGCAGAAACATCCTGATTTTGAGGTGCAATGTCCCATCAAAATGTGTTTATAAAATGGAAAAAAAGCACATTAGGACAGAATGTGGAGATGTTTGAGCTCTCTGCTGACTTCACTCTGAGTTACAGCTCAGTTTCAAGGTGCAGTTACTCTCCTTCCTGCTCTGAAAAGGAACCCACCAGAATAACTGAACTAAATTTGGGGCTGGTCAAGCTTTAGCAGCAAGGCTGCCCTGAGCGAAGGACTACTGGAGGAACTGGGAAAGGGTGGGGTGGGAATTTTGTTCATAAAATGCAGCCATTGGTTGATCTTTCATTGAGTAGGAGGAGTTCCTCAGTCCTAGGGGCAGCTGGCTTTCTAATTTTTCCTCATTATGTCAAAGATGTTTAAATCTGAGGTAGATGCTTTTGATACCTTCATTAACCTGCATGAATAAACTTTCAGCAAAAAGTGTCTGTGTCTTTCCAAAGGGTGTCAGCACAACTCAGCCTAACTTCTTCTGACAAAAGCCAAAGAAAATTTTGCTTGTTCCCCCCTTTATTGCTGTCTAATTAATCTCACTGAGGTAAATTCAGACACTTTGTAATGGTTTTTTGCCTTATTTTTAGTCAAATACTGTGTGTTTAGGATGAAGCTGGGCCCTTCTGGTTTTTTAAAGCCATCTGGTTTGCACTGCAATTGATAGGAATTGTTAGTAACTTCTGTACCTGGTGTAAATTTTAAATTAGGCTCCCCTGAGAAGGTGGTTGGACCAGATAACCTCCAGAGGCCCCTTCCACCTGAATTATCCTGTGATTCAGCAGCTGCCATGCAAAACCTGGGAGTTATTTTCAGTTTGAGCTTTGCAGACTTCAGCTTTCAGCCCCTCCATCTTATTTTGCTTGCATTTGCTAAAGAACATTTCATCAAACATCTGTTCACTCTTTCCTGAAAATAGATTAAGATCGAGTCTGTACCTTTGAACCGAGTGAAATGAGTCAGTTCAGTGTATTTGCCACTGTAGATTTGCCTAATTCCTGAGTGATCTCTTCCTTTTCAACATGTGAATTTCAGAAGTATTTAATTTTATGCATGCAAGCAGTGTATTTTGAAATATCCCTTTGTCATATCCACCACTCCAAGACTGCTGCAGGACTTTCCTGCAGTCTTGTGCTAGGAAATGCCTCTCAGCTGGAAAACTCCCCAAAGCTTTAAGTTCTCTTCCAAGCTGCTCCTTTATAGGGTCTCCGTTTCTTTTCAGGAGTTGACTTAACTCATGCTGTTTTATTGAACTAAGTTAATGAACTAAATATTTTACTTCTTTTTATGTGTTAGTTAACTGTCCTCAAGAACGTGCCATAAAATTTTCTTTATGGCATCTGCAAATTTCTGTGGTACTTGCATTTTTTTCCTTCTTTCAGAATTAGAAATTAAAATTTTGAAGAGAGCGTGGGTGAGCACAAGTCCCACTGACCTTTTCTCTTTATGAATATGCAGAAGAGCAGTTTCACTTTTCCAGAGACAAAGGTGTGCTGTACCTTTCAATTTAGGATGTTCAGGACAGTGCAGTCCTTGCCTGGTTTGCAACACTGCTGCTGTGCCTGGTTTTGTAATTCCTGTCTTTTATCCTTTTACAGAGGGGAAATAGAACACAGCTACTAATTTTAAGGTTATTTTAAATTCTAAGAAGAAATATTTTTATCATGTCATCTTGCTACTGGAGAATGTAGAAAGAATGTGGCTATAACTATTATTTATTTTCTAGGAGAAATACATCAACATTCTATAAATGGTAGTCCTGGGAGATTATTTTTTTAATGAGATCCCTCGTGCATTGCTATGTATCAGAGAAAAATAAATCAGAAGAATATCGTGACCTACATATCTTAATATTTTAGTATAACATTGCAAGTGCTTTTAACCTCTCAGTTAAACTAGTCTGATGTATTTTTAAAAAAAGTCAATATGCATCTATTTTGGAAGGAATCCCAAAGCCATTAACATTTTTCATGCTAATGTAATCTTGAATGTGCAACATAAGTACAGCTAACATTAATTCTGCTCTACAAAACAGTAAAATTTCAGTTTTACTATACATAAGTCTTCTATTCTCTGACCTGAAGTAATTAAGTTTGTTCAGAGGGAGGCTCATATTGTATTTCTAGCACAGAAATTAAAGGAATAATTTAGACAGGAACATTAGCTCTGAAGTCAGGCTGGAAGCCCTGCTGTGATCATTTTGTTCTCCTGGTACGTGGAGGGTTAAAAGGAGATGGTGGATGAGCTGTTTGAAGTGTGCAAAACTTGTAGGAAAAACTGCCTTGGGCATTGCCAGCCAAAGTGACTAATTGAATTCTTTTTTGTGCTCTAGAAAATAACAGTATGAATACAGAGGAAACATCAAAGGGATACTTGACCATGAAATGCTAATATAAATTCTTCTGTGTTCCTTGGCGCTCCCAATCTTCTGATTTTGACTTTCTTATTCTGTAGCAATATTCTTTAAACTGTAGTCACTCAGAAATTAATTTCTCCACAGAAGCAGCAACCCTCCAAAATAAATATTGACCTTCAGAGCTGAAGGAGGGGCAGTTCCCTGGGCTGAGGGCTCGGAGCAGCGGCCTCAGACGGGCTCGGGGACAAAATCCTCCAAGGGACACCTGAGGGAGGAGGTTTGGGAGCTGGGTGGGAACAGCCAAGGGTTTGGGCCTCTGGAAAAGGGGAGCAGAGGACTGCAGAGGGTGTCCCAGCCCAAAGTGAGGGTCCGGAGTACAGGGAATGAGGGATTGGAATTGTTTTGTGGGACTTCTGAATCCCTTCCCTCTTGTTGCTAATATATTGAGATCCAGCAAAAAGAGGAAATCTTGAGAACTATAGGGAATCTGAAGCTATTTGAAGGGATATCACAGAATATTCTGAGTTGGAGGGGACCCACAAGGTTTATCAAGTCCAACCCTTAAGCCCATACAGGGATCAAACCCACAACCTTGGTGTTGCCATCACCAGGCTCTGACCAACTGAGGGAATCTTAAGTTACTGGAAGGGATATTTCAGGTATTATCAGTAAGTTAAATTTTGCTTGAAAGCTTATTCAAGGAAAAAAGCTAAATAAAAGAGACAGGTTTTTTAACCTATCCCATATCTTGCTCTGTAGAAAGCCTTTTCCAAGGTGGAATAGCCCTTGGAGAAGGATTTAACAATTTCCCAACATAATAAGGGGAGAGGCAGCCTGGCCAGGGACTGAGGCCGGGCCAGGGCTGCCCTCAGAAGGGACCAGACTTGGGGGGACCCTGTCCTAATCTCACTCTGCCTGGAGGAGTTATTTTCTGTATTTTCCTTTTTATGTTATGTTTTAGCAGAATATGGCCTGAGATTTGGAGTGGTGCCTGGCAGGAGGAGGTGGGGCAGAGCTGTAGGGGATGGTTAAAACCACTTTGCCATGGCTGTGTCTCGATTTCCAGAGGGAACTTCCAAACATTAATAAGCAATAGATCCCTTTTAGCAATTTGTATGGTTTGTTTCATGAAAGAAAAGCAACATTTTATCCCCTGTGGTAGCCCTAAATCAAAAAGCAAGGGTGACACTGAAATCATGGAGTGTAAGATTTTATTCTTAAAAAGATTGCTAAAATAGGAACTTGACTACTCTAGAAGTAACAAGGAGTAAAGTTCATCAGGAATATGCAGGAGATTTTTAACAGCATAAACCCTTCTTTCATTTCTTAATAGGAAATTTAATGTGACTTCATTTAATTGGTTTTTTTCTGTTTTACCACAGGATTGTACGGTGTATGAAACAGAAAATAAAATTCTTCATGTGGTAAGTAATTCTGCTTTGATGTTCTCTATTTTTGCACCACACACTTAAATGATTTTTTCAAAAAAATAAGGCTTCTATAGGAAAATAAAGTTCCTAATTCTTTGGCATAATTTCTGATGAATTATATCAGTTGGAAAAATTAAAACTCCCCACAGTAATTCTCTCTGTTATAGCTACAATTAATTACAAATACATAATTATTGTTCATAGGTTGTTTTAGAAGCTACACAATATTCTGTACAGTTAATATTCCTACCAGGTTGCTGGTGTGGAATCCCAGCCATCACGTCCACAGACCTGGTGCATCACTGGTTGTCAGACCGAGCATTTTGTGCCTTCAGCACTCAAAAAAATCTGATGACAAAGGGGAGTGGAAGAATCTTATTCAAGATTATTGATTAGATATTGGCCTTTACGTTCAAATACTTTATATTTTCCTGGTACCAGCACTGAAAACCTGTACTGACACTGAGATAAAGCCTGTGGTGAAAGGGAACTCTCAAAGGATTTACAAGTTCAGATAAGCTTTTGACAAGCTCTGCCCAAGTGCCTGACTCTTTCTTTCCTCTTTTTTTCAAAGCCTTTTGCACATACTCTGCTTCCAGCGGGGATTAAAATCTGTCATGAAACATTGATGTGCTGTTAAATTTAGAAAGCATGCAGTGACTTTTAGGAAAAAAAAAACTTACTATTGCAAATCTGGGTATGAACAGAACTTTAAAAAGCGCCTGATACCTTCTGGGATTTGGAGTTACACATACACACACACATATATTTATATATACACATACAACTTTTAGCCCACAGTTCTAACTGTGGCAGAGACACCTTCCATAGACCAGGCTGATTTGTTTGAAAACTTCTTTGTTGTTTATTTTACTAAAAAAAAGTATTTTCATGAGACAACTCTAAGGTTAAAGCATTACAGTAGAAAGTAGAAAGTGTTCTCTCTGGGATTTATTCTAAATCTAATCTGTGCAAACGCTCTCAAATTTTGAGGCATAAGAGAGGTTTTCAGTTGGAAATTTTGATATTTGAATATGAAAGTTTTTTGGTATGCCAGTGATTCAAAAGCTGGATAAAGAATGTACTCACACACAGCACACCCACCACACCGGAGATTTTGGGGTTTCTCCATCTCTTCTGGGAGAAGATGAGACCCGAAGTTGTGCTCAGGGCTTCTGGCCCCGAGCTGAAGCTGCTGGCAGTGGCTGTGGGGATGGTGACCTCTCGCTGCAGTCACACACACCTCGCTGGGATGCTTTGCATCTTGCAGCTGATCCCAAACCCAGGTGCCACAGCCAGGGCTCCAGAGCTGTCCTCGGCTTTCCAGATGAGTAACTGCACAGTGAATGGAAACACAGCCCATGAATCCACGCAGTTAACTTATTCATTGTGACAACTTTATTTGTTTAACTTCTATGGATAGTGTCAAATGAGATATTAGAAAGCCTCATGCTTTTGCAAACGTCTGAAACAAAACTTCCCTGAAGGGATTTCACTGGAATTTGCTATAATTAGGAAAAATGAGACTATAGTCCCCAAAGCAAAATAGATGCACACAGCACAGCCTCGACCAGAAACCCATCCTGAAATTCAGCTAAATGAATGCTTTCACGTTAGGTTCAAACATTTTTAGGCTTTTTGAAGGACTGCTTAAAGCAACACACAGAAATTTGGGAATAAATCTCTGCACATGAATGTTGTCTGAGAGTTCAGCTCAGCTCCTCTCTGACCCACAAACTTTGCTTTGACAGATGGGTTCAATCTGTCGGAGCACTGCTACTGTCCGTGCAATGGGGCTTCTTTTGAAGGTGTTTGTGTGAAGGAGTGTGTTTGTCTTCTTCTTTTGTGAAGAAGTTTGTGTGAAGGCGAAGGATTTGCATTGAGATGTTGAGATCTTTAGCTGGAAGGCAGGATAACAAAATCATTGCATAGCTGTAGTGATGTAAAGTATCATTTAGAGGATGTGTTCAAAGATGCATAAGAATTTTACTTCAGGAAATGGGTTAACTAAGGCACTTCTCTGCCAGGGTAGTTTTTAACAAAGGAAATTTTCCGAGTTGTAGAGCAGAATTCACCTAATTATCACAGTTGGTAGGGATGATGTCATCATTTGGTAGCCAAAATAGGTTATTGAATTGCATAAGACATTTATTTTTACATGCTTCACTAAACCTCCATTGTATTTATAATCATAAAGATAAAGCTCATTGGGTTTGTTGTTTTGTTTTTAAAGTGCACATAGTTGGAGTGGAGAAGATTAGAGATACAGATATTCTTCCACAGCAGAACTTTACATACATGTACATTTTCTTGACATTTATGGATATTTTCCATTCTATCAACCACTTGCTCTTGACTTCCATGCATCTGTAGTGCTTGACTTTTATGCATCTTTTACAGCGCTAAGAATTAAAATTATCTGTTTATTCTCAGTTAGTTCTTAGAATAAAAACTTCTTCACTTGTAGTTCCAGTTTGATACGAGGGATTCCATTGACTTGTTTTCCTTTGTAGTGTAAAACCCTGTCTGGGATTTGTGACCACATCATTTCGCTCTCATCTGATTCTCTGGTGTCCCAGTCAGCACATCTCGAGGTCGTTCATCTCACCAGCATTATGCCCAGTGAGGGGCTGGTAAGTAGCAAAGCAGTGTAAAGTTTAATGCCTGGAATCTCACAAGCCTCAGCTCTTTAGGGTGATTTGGTTTTTGAATTTATCAAGAAATCAAAATGTATTTTCATTCAGTGTCCTAATTTTTTTGGTAAGCTGAGTCAGATTTCTGAAGGTGGTTTAACTGATATTTATCTAAATAAAGAGATTGTTTTGGGGTTTTTTAAATTTAAACCTGTTTTACCTAGGGCTTCACATGTAACTGCCTGAGCAGTTAAACCCGTGATCCATGGATAGCCAGACTGCAGTTTCTGGAATGTACTGAAATAATCCCCAAATGCAAACACATGCAAATAAAATTAACTAATGTCATTAATGTGCTTTCAAAATGAATAATGGAAGGTCTGTGTCTTGGACTTGCATAAATGTAATTATATGCCTCTCTAGCTATCAGTTCAAATAAAACTTCCAGAAGTATCATCCCAGGAACAAAATAAATACCTTTTATTTGTAAATTGTTGGTCACTGAGCAGCCTGGTTGGATGGCTCTGGACATCCCAGCTGCTCTGCATTAGTGATGGGTCACAGCAGTGAAATGTTCTGCAGAGACAGTTTCATAGTTATTTGGCATTTAAAAATTAATGTACTAAATTTTTTTTGGACAATGGTTTTTGTGACATTTTAGTGGTCAGTGGGTAAATATTTCTGTCTCCCCTCTGCAGTCCCTTACTTTACAACCATTTGATGTTGGTGGGCTGTAGGAACATAAGGATTGTGCTTGGGAACCTTAGATCCCTGTAAAAGCTGGAGTGGAAGGTGGCACTGCAGGCACTGGGATGTTCTTGCACATTCTCCTCAAAAGCCAGGCTGCTTCTCCCAGCACAACCTCCTAGACTCCTTCAGCTGCCTTCTCAGAATTCTTTTTACTTTTATTTTTTCCCTACAAGAAGAGTAGTTCAGGAACGTTGCTTCTGGGTTGAAGGAAGCAGTGGGAGGAGGAAAAAAAGGGAGGAGTGGGGAGTGAAATTGGCAGCCATGAGGCTTATCCGCAGAAAATCCCATAACTGACAAATCAAAATCCATTTGAGTGTCACTCTACACCTTGTGACGTTTCCTGTTTGTAATTCAGTGTGATTTACAGATTTTAAATTTCTATTAGTTGAGACACTTTGTATTATTTCAACATCTCCCTCTTTGTTCTGACATTGAATAGCGACGAACGTCATATGCAAATACTGTCAGAGTTACAAGGGCATAATTACTCTGAGGTATGCATATTAATCTGAGAATGGCATATTTTAATAGCATGAGGGGATGTTGTGTGACTGCACAAGTTTACTTTATTCTTAGGCTGATTTAGTCAACAAAGAACATTACCACAGCATAAACCACATTTAATTTTCGTTCTGTGGCATCGCAGATGCTCAACCCAGTGTGTAATCCTGAGCACAGATACAATTTTCTTGCTGTGCTGCTGCATCCTTATGGCCAAGTGTGTTCCCTTTATGGCCCGGTTTCCCCTCTAGGTCTGATTTCTGGGTTAGTGCAGGGTACCCAGGAAATACAGGTCAGTACATTTGCAGGAGATACACTGTGAATGTCCCAGTGCCTTTGACTTGAATTAAGATTACTACACCCTGCAGGCCAGCACTCTGCATGGCTCTCCTTTCTATGCAGAAATGTGATGTATTGCTGCTGGTCTAATTAGGGGAAAGTTCATTTTCAGTGCCGGAGAGGAGGTGAGCACAGAGATGCGTTTTCCTCAGAGATGATGGAGCACAATAAGCAGAGCTTGGTGTTGCTAATGCTTCCCATGCAGTGATGGCTCTGGATCTAGGACAGGGGGGCAGACTGGTGAAGGACAGGAGGAGCGGAATCTACTCCAAAAATATCACGTGCTGTGGGGAACTGAGATTTCCTGGTGTGCAGTCTGTGGCAGGTGTGTGTCAGGAGCCCTCGGCAGGAACTGCCCATAAGGTGTTGGAGTGTGATTTAAACTCTGGAGTGATCGAGATCAGATGCTGGGGCCTTTCACGTTCCCCTTTTTTCTGGTGGAACTTGAGGCAGCCAGGACCTGCTGGAATGATCCTGGCTGGCTGCAAGGACCCTGTGTGGTTCTCCATCCACAACGTGCCCGTGAGTTTAGAGCCAACCAAAGAGCAGTGAGTGGGCACTGCTGACAGAGGACATGAGACAAATACTGCAATCAAAATTGCCCGACAATTTCTCCTTTTTTTTCCCTTTTTTCCATTAAATGAAGTGAAATCACAGTGAATGAGTGAGTTTTCTGTGCCTAATTGTGAAGGCACTGTAACGTGTTAGGTTGGAAAGTTCCTTGTAATCAATTTTGCTGACACTGTGTTCTGTTTAGAAGAAAATATGAAAAAAGACTATAAATGGGAATAAAAGAAAAATCATGTGAAAGGGAAAAGAAAACATTAATCAGAATCAAATATAGAACAGAGTAATGAATTACAAATGGCTTTCTCATGATTGTATAGCGGATTTTTTCCACAGGATATCTGCTCCATTCAAGAGAAAAATGAGCACTATTCAGTGAATGGAAAGTATTCAGAGTTCCATTTTTATCCTTATCATTCAGTGTAGGGGTTGAGGCCTGATTTACCACACTTCAGCTAAGCTCTGCAGTCCCTGGAGTTACTAATTTCATCGTGAGTTGTTTTATTTATTTTTTATATGGCCTTACTGAGTGCTTCAGAGACACAAATTAATTCATCCTCACAACACACTTGTGAAAAGGATACTGTAATTTTAGTTTCATAGGTAGGAAGCTAATGCACAGCAGTTGGTGTCAAAATCACCAAAAATGTGTTTTTCAAGAGCAGCTTACCGTACAATTTTTCAGAACATTTGTTACCTTTATAGTATAAATTTAAAACACATTCTCTCTTGGGTTTAAGTGCAGCTCTGATTTTCAGAGCTACTGAGAACAGGGTTCATCCAGGGTTGGCACCTAGAAAACAACCACGATTATTTGCCATTGGTGAAAAGTGTGCTGTAAACCACTCAGATTTATGAAAGAATGCAGTTATCTGGAATAACATTCAGCTGACTAAATTATGAGTCTTCCCCTATTTTCAAAACTCCATTTGCAAAATTTTTACTACGTGCCTCCTAATTTCTTCCCCAAATGAGCCAGGAATCCTATTGACATTGCATAAGCTCACACATAAACGGAATTCATTTCCAGGTCCAAGTCCACACAGTTACCCCACGGAGTCAGAACTCCTGCAGGGCAGGGTCTGTGTGTTTAATTGTGTAAATAAATTCTGGATCATAAAGCATTTTCACAAAGGGACTCTAAGTCTTTGGAATGTGCATCTTCAGTTCTAGCATTTTCTAACTTTCCATCTGTGCTTTTATGAGCTTTATAGTCACCCTTTTTTTCCCTCTCTAAAACACCTTCTTTTGCAGTCAGCTTTATTAAAAAGTGCCCTTATCTCCAGCCTTCCCAGGACACGCTCCGTGCCGTGGTTTCCCGGCAGTTTGCTGGACAAAGGAATTTGCATTGGGAACACGGTTTGGGTTCCGTGCCAAGTCCTGGGGACTCCGTTTGCATCCTGATCTCTGCGGGCATTTGCTGGCCTCCAGAAATGTATTGGGTTTTTTCCTCCCCTCTTCTATTCCTTCCCCAGCTTCACCAGTCAAACTGGTTCCTCCTTTTCCCTATTTCACCATTGATTTTTCAGTGGCAAATACTGAAACACCCTGTATGTGTTCTCTGTTTAATTTTGAAGTAAGTTTAAGGATTGTAAAGCACTTTTTCTCCTCAATCGTAGTAGTGGGTATGGTAATACCATTTATATCTGAAGTGCACAGCATAATCAGCATGAACAAGATGTCTGGAAGGCAAAGCTTTGTTTCAAACAATCAATTTGACAAACTTCAAATAAATTCCTGTGCTAAAAAAGTATTAAATTGTGAGAATCACCGTTAGCTCTGGCAGAACATGCACACATAAATTTTTATGAAATTGAGTAGAATGAAATAACTTTGTGATTTAAGAAAATTGCCTCCCCACTTTAAATTTTTTTGCTTGATGGATCCACAACAAGCCCTTGAGCTGGGAGTTTGGGTTACTGTTGGCAGCTCCTGAGCGTGCTGCTAAATCCTTGGGGATGAAGGCTGATGACAGGCTGGGAGAACCTTGCTGTGATTTACCTCGTTCTGTGCCCACAGCCAGCTTTGGAGCAGGTTTGCTCTCACATAAACAGGCAGCATTTTACTGGAAATGGTGGATATAGAATGGGACCATAGGATGGTTTGGGGCTTTTTTCCCCCCCTTCCTGCTCTTGGATGATTGGGGATTGTCCATACTGGGAGATTATTACAGCCAGTATTATTTCAGACTAATTTTTTTTTTTTAATCTTCTGAACTTGATGTCCAGCCCATATATTTAGAGATACCTCTGTGTAACATGCAGCTTTAATCTTATTTGATGAGATTAATGATTCCTCTTAAGCAGGAGATTCTAAACAGGAGGGCAGTTGGGGTTTTATTGTTTGGGTTTGTATCTTCTGATGTCTGTGTAATGCTTTCTTCTTTCCTTCTGGAATAAAGGAGCACTTTTATTCCTCCTCCTTTCACTTTTTTATTCCCTTTTCTCTCTTGTGTCTGAGCTTCCCACTGCTGATAGAAACAGTGTAATCTGACACACTTTAATTAAGATGTATGCTGCTAATACCCACAGTTTTCTTAATTTTTCTGCAGAGGGAACTTTTCCTGTTTCATTCTAAGGATTTAAGGGAAGCAAAGATTGTGGGGATAAAAATTTTTATGAAACCAGCTGTTTAATGGTGGAAAAACAAAAAAGCTGAACAAACAGTCAAGCTGTCAGATGTGCAGACCTTTGTTTATTAGGGATTATTCATCCAGCCAGTGTCCAGCTACCCTTTCAAATAGTGCTCCTCTTTCTGTGGCATTTGTAATTTAAGGTGATGGAAGTCAGTCTTTCCCATTATCACAATAAAAAAAATTGCAAGGAAGGCAAGAAGAAAAAGTAGAATATGAAGACAACTTCTTTTGTGGGGATATGCTTGGCCTAAAACTGTCAGGGTGTTCATCTAATTATTTAGAATTATTTTTAAAGGCTTACAGAAACATGACAAATTTCCATCATGCTTGACATATACAGGTTCTCACAGCCTGAAAGCTAAAACCAAACTAATTCTGCTCTACGGAAAAATAAAAGAAGTTGCTCTCAAGTTATTTTGAGAAGTGGAAGTTGGCTTGCAGGAAGGAAAGCAGAGATGTTTGAATTTGGGCAAAGGACTGCAACATATAAGGCAGAAAAAAAAAAAAACATTTTTGAGAAGGATTTTTTAATGATATGAAGTTTAAACAAAAAACTCAGTCACCTTCTCAAAGCACTATCATGGTGTTTGTTTAAATGCATCTGTGTAACTTTGATAGTTGAAATAAGATTAAAGAACCATTTTTTACGTCTGGGGCAAAAGATCAAGGGGTGTAACAGTTCCCTGGTCGTTTGTGGCATTACAAATCTGCATCTTTGCTGTCACTGCTTCCCTGTGCTGGAATAATTGTTGACACTTAAAAACACATTGCTGTCATTATATCCTGGTTAATTAACCAGATGACTCTGCAAGAAAATTTTCAAGGAAATTCCCCTGACAACTGGATATGCAGTTTTCTGGGGAAAAGTCTTTTCAAAATGGGATTTTAAATGGCTGATGCCTTCCCATATGTTTTCAAAGGTCAGATTTTAATTAAAAACCTTTAATTCAGTTTGTCACTAGGGGACGGGGACGGACTTACTCAGAAACAGGTTCTGGATTTGATGCCTGAGAAACATTTCCTTGTTCTCTAGCATAGGTCAGTGTCATTCTTCAGAGTTTCGTGTCTGACACATCAGTTATTAAAGAGCAACTATTTATTTTTAAGTACTGACCAGTCTGCACCATCTTCACAGAGTGAGAACCCTTGACTCCTGCCTTATCTTGAGATAAGGGGTACAGCTTGTTATTGTTTATTCTGAGATCACTGTTGACATTCAAGAATAAGCCAGAGAGACTGAAACCCCATTCTTGGGAAAAGAGAAAAAAAAAAAGAGATTAATCATTTTGAAAAAGGACTCCACTGAAACTTTGCATCTGAGGGCAGGAAACAGACCAGTAAGGGGACAGGAGGAAGACTGGGAGCTGAGTCACTGGGATGGAAAGAGCAGAGTAGGTCGGATAGGGAAGGATGTGGTAGGAAAGGTCTGGTTGGACAGGAATGGACATTCCTGAGTTTGCAGAGCAGGAAGAAGGTAGGAAGAGAGCTGGCTGGAGAGGGCAGCAGTGGAAACTGGAAGGAAAGGAGTCGGAGAACCCTCCAGAGCAGGACTCAGATGTAGGTGCCACTCCAGAAGGGTCTCTGTCACACTGGCCAAGCCTGTGCATGTTCCTGGTTACTCCAAGGTGACCAAAGAATTCTCTGGATTTCACGGCCTCCAGACCAGTTCCACCCCTTCTGTCTGGATCCTGACTCTGGAACTGCTTGTGGCAGGAAAAAGCTGTGGGAAGGTTGGATTTGGGGTGCTGAACAGAGAGGGGAGATGAGCTGCTGGGCACAGGGGGAGGAAGGTGGTGCTGAGGGCACTGAACAGGCAAGAACACGTAATTTGTTTTCCTATTTTACAGCCAAAACCTGTGAATAGTTTGCAATCAGTTTATGTAAAGTTATGTGAGAATAATTAGCTGACAGGAGAATATCTGCATTTCCATCAGGTTCCATTACAGAAACGAATAGGATCAAAATAGCAGATATGTTATAAATTACTTTACGAGTTAATTAAACGTTATGCTTATGTGAAAATCACAAAATCACAGAATGGTTTGGGTTGGGAAGGACCTAAAGCTCATCTCATTCCAACCTTCCCCCAGACCAGGTTACCCAGACCCCCATCCAGCCTGACCTCAAACACCTCCCAAAGTGCAGAAGAATATCAGAGAAGACTCTGACTCCCTGAATATGCTGGATCAAGGTGACTGCTTTAAACCACAGGTGAAATAGAAAATAATTTTAAACAAAGTAACTATTTCTAAGTGATCCAGTGTTAGTGGCTGTCACAACAGGATCTGGGCTTGGGAGAACAGGGGTTGCTGGTTCAGTTCTTCAGCTGCAGCATTAAATCACTATTTGGCCTGAACTTATATTATCTAACAACATTTTTCAAATGTATTTTCATGGTTTTAGGCTTATTAACCATAAAAATGCTTCCATGAGTGGAATGAAACCATGATGATCATAGACAACAGCCCATTACACTGACAGAAAGGTCCAGCTCTTTTGCCTAGTTTAGACTGTAAATATTTGTGTGCTTTTTCAGAGGTCACAGAGTTAACAGCTCTTAAAATTGACCAAAAAAAAAAAATGTTTTGCCGTTTTGGCTATTTCTTATAAACCAGAATAATTTTAATTTTTCACTGGAAGTTTGATGAAAGTGAGCCCCTTAAAGC